>CM034710.1:120275667-120285969 GCA_020142125.1 Phrynosoma platyrhinos | reverse complement strand
GGGCCGCATCCGGCCCCCGGGCCTTAGGTTGCCTACCCCTGGTCTTAATGTTTCCCAAATTCTGCCTACTACTTCATTTCATCTCTACTGGTGAAGTTTACCTCCATGAGCCTTTAAGGGCACTAGCATTTGAATTGTGCCCAGATGTCAGCAGCCAATGCAATATCTAACAAAGAACTGGTCTTGCATGTGCAAGAGTTTGAAAGGAGGAAAGCAGTCACAAAATGCACTACCAAAAGCCTCCCAAGCATTAGAATCTTTCTCTACTAGGATAGCTTCCATAAAGTTTAATTCCTACATTTACTAAAATACTGACATACTTTATTATTTGATTTGTGAGTCAGAATTATCTAATTATCTAACTCACTTGCAATATTTGAAATTCACCTGACTACACAAGTCTTATTTGAAGTTGAGAATTCAAATTTTAAAAAAGTACAGCAAATATTCCTGAATTTTTCATCTAGTGGGTAAAAAAAAGAGAGAAATGAACAATGAGTTCCACTAGAAACCAATAAATATGAATTGAAATTGCAACCTGATGCAAAGTAAACTTGTCACTGCTAGAAAATAAGACAACGGTATTGTGCATTGAGTTTTCTTCCTCATCTTTGTTAGAAGAAATGTCCATATCTGTGACCTGCAAAAACAAAAACAAAAAAATCACTTTTTTCTATAAATTATTGCCAACATTTAACATACAGACTATTTCAACATTATTGAAGATGGCAACCTTATGTATTGCATTTACTGCCTTTAAGTTATACTGCCATTCTTCCCAATACTAAAAGATGGAATATATAGTTTTCCTCATACCCCAGTCTTATAATAACCACAACTATGTGAAGTAGGTTAGCCCTTCAGGACTGAGTAGGAATTTAAACCTGGATCTTACCTGTTGTAGTCCTATACTACATAATACAGTTTCTTAAGAATAAAAAGGAAAAATGCTTCATAAGTTATATAAATTGAAACAGGAAGGGAAAGGTCTTAAAGGCTTTCACTCTTTCAGTTTCAGTTTAATTACTTCTTATTAATTTCCACACAAAATGTGTGCAATTTTGCAACAGATTTTTTTCTGTCTGTCAGGTTTCTAATGACACCTCCATTACCCTGTGTATTTCCCCATCATCCCCCAAGCTCTTGTTTGCCTCTTTCCCCATCCATCAATTATAAAGCTCATTTTGAATGTGACATTGTGCATAACTGAACTGACATAGAAAGGGGAGGGGATATAAGAGAAAGATGCTACAAGTAACTTGGTTGCTAAAGAAAAGAAGAATATCCATTAGAAAAGAAGAAAAGAGTAGATGATTAGATGTTATTGCAAGTGGATGGAACAAAAACATCAGGAAGATATACGCAGTGGCCTTTTATATTTGGAAGTTGGGCAGCTGGTTTATATACATGGATGCTCTCTAGCCTATGCATTTATATGGCAAATTTGGGACAAAAAGTCCACATGCAGTCTTTATTCTGAAGAAGATCACATTATTTTTAAGGCATTAAATTGTATACTTGTTCAATATTTTGAGTAAATTTTGTACCTTTCAGTGGCAGCAGCATTGTCCAGTAAACAATTCAACAGACCTGGTTTTTAAAATTTTACTATGTAACTTGTAAGCTGTAAATGGGCTTCTGAAGCAGATGAAATTTATTAGGGATTTGCATACTTCTATATGTCAGTGTTCATGGAATCAGATTTTCATTTGTCATGTGGAAATCTCTAATCTGACCCACTGCTTTGCAGTGATTGATTCTAGAACCAATTTCCTGCCAAAAGATTTTAAAACATTGTTTTCTGCAGACACATCCACCAGTCTTTTTTTGCTTTAGCTCCTACAACCAATAGACATAATAGGTACAGATGGGCTAGCATGCCTACATTTACCGTATTTGTGAAATGGTACATTTCTTGTATTTACCTGGAAGGTTGTACTAACCAACACATGAAGTATCATTAATCAGAAAACCTCACTTTAAACATAAGAGGTGTTATGGCTAAATCAGACCAAAGACACATTCGTCTGACATTCTGTTCACACTGTACCAAATGGGTAGCCAAGCAGTTAATAGAGAGGCATACTGTGTATGAAACTAGAGAGATACCCATCATCAATAGCAACCACTGATAATTATTGTTAAAACTGTGATTTTTCAACTCCACATGTACATTGTGTTAAGTTGTTGTAGTATTTAAAGTGGTTTTAACTTGTTATTTTAGGTTATTTTAACTATTACTATATTTAATATGATTTTACCTTGTTCAAATTATGTCTGCTTTTAATCTGGAAATATTTTGCACTGTTTACATTGTATGCTGCCCTGAGATCCTGTAATAAAGGGTAGGATAGAAGTGTTTTAACAAAATAATAAATAAATAAATAAATAAATAAATAAATAAATAAATAAATAAATAAAATTACATCCTTAATTTACAAGCCAGGATATATTCTACCATTTGGGGAACTATGTACGACCCATCTTGTTTACAAAAATTGACAACATTTTCTACTTGTCATTACCTAACAGCAACAGAAAGATCTATGATCTTAACTGAGAGGCTGTGTGCATGGGACAAAAGACTCGGCTTCCTCCTGGTCTCATGTTGTCAGGTTAAGATGACTCAGGCCAAAACCCCTGGGGCAGGATCATGCTCAAGCCTGCCAGCACAGATGAGGATCTGGCGTGATCCCCATGTAAACATCCTTTACTCCAGGATAAAATGCCCCCAGTTTTGTGTGGAGTTTCATAGAAACTCAGCTGTAAAAAACCTGACAACACCCCCCCCCCATACTCCTTACCTTGCTGTACCACTGCTTTCACTCAGAAGTTCCCCTGTCACCATGTTTCATGTGGAAATAGGGTGACTGGCTGCACCCACATGGCCAAGCACCTCATTTCCACATCAGACATGGTGATTGGGGGGGGGCTTCTAAGTGAAAGCAATGGCACAGCAAGGTAAGGAATGTGTACTGGTCTCAAGTCAGTGCAGTACAGGTATATGAACATACACACACCATCCCCATGCTGACACAGGGACTGAACTGGGTGAGCACCAGGACCAGGAAAGCATGGGCTGAGTACATGCTTTCCTGGCCCGTCCTCTCAGACCCACAGTCACATAGGGCCTAAGCAGATTGCCAGAAATAGTGCACATTAAATTGAGGCACTGCCCTGGCTCAGTGCTAGGGAATCATTGGAACTGTAATTTATTGTGGCACCAGAGCTATCTGACAGAGAAGGCTCAATGTCCCAGAAAAAAATACAATTCCCATGATTCCCTAGCACTGAGCCAGAGCAGTGCCTCAATTTAATGTGCACTATTTCTGGCAGTCTGCTTAGGCCTATAGACAATTTTTTCTGAATGCTAGACTGAAATGTTAGAAAATCTGTGTTAGTCAGTATATTAGTAGATGGGTCTCTCAGCATACGGAACCTTTTAAAGGCATTCTCAGCAGTAACATTAGCCAGCACCTTTTCTTGGATTAAACAACAAGGTACAAATGTGCCACAGATTCTTACCCCTGGAGTAAGGATAGATCCAATTCCACTCTTCAGTTTTGATCTCCCTCGACCACCTCTACCAGAAAGGCCTGCACCACGTGGTCTCCGCTTCCCAGGGAACCCTGATCCACGGCCCTATTTATAGTAAATTCCAAAATTTAAGCAGAGTCAAAACATACTTCACAGAGCTCTTAGTGGAGATGAATGCTTCTTATAAAGCCATTTCCAAAGGGTTAACCATTGTAGTCTCTCGCTGCCAAACCAACAAAGAGCCCAAAACCATATAAATCAACAAGTTTATTACAGAATTAGCTTTCATAGACTGAAGTCCATATGATCAAATACATGAAGTGTTACTGAGAATATATTAAAGATATGAACAGTGTGGCATGTGAACTACATGCTGCCCCCCTGGGGTTTGCTTTGAGCCCTCGGAAGCTGCCCTAGAGACTCCAGATTCCTTCTATTAAAAAAATTAGCCCAAGAGAAAAAAGCCCACTACAAAAATGTAGTAGGTTAAGTTCCTTTGGCCTCCACTGTCTGCAAAACTTGTATTCCAAGTTCCAGAAAATGTGGAAATCAGCCATACTCCATTTTGGCCAATTCCCAGAAGTGGACGTGACATCACATCTCTTCCGGTCATACTGGGAGCAGCTGTGTGACATACAGGATGAATGGCCCCTGCCTTCCTCCACTGATACCTACCCCTAACATAAAGTATTGATGGTGGGGATGGGATGGTAAAGAGTGAGGTCAGAGAAAAATTTAAATGGTGAAAGGACTGATTGTGGTAATTATGTTATTAACTCAAGGGGGTTGCAGACTGCCAGAAATAGTGCAAATTGAGTCCACTTTTAGGGTTAGGGTTAGTGCTAGGGAATCATGGGCATTGTTGTTGTTTTTCTGAGACATTAAGCCTTCTCTATCAGAGAGCTCTGGTGCCACAATAAAATACAGTTCCCATGATTCCCTAGCACTAACCCTAACTCTAAAATCATTTGCACTATTTCTGGCAGTCTGCAACCCACCTCAGTCAGTGGTGTCCCCATATCTGGTTCACCAGGTTCGGGGGTTAGGACTTCTGGGGGTGGGACTTCTAGGGACAGGGTTTCTGGGGCAGCGTGCACTCCCTACCACTGTACTGCCCCCTCCTTTTTCTGATGAGGGAAAGGATGGGACAGTGCAGAGGGGAGCATGTGGGAATGGTGTACAGGGGACGGGGAGCACATGGAGATGACAGGTAAGGCGAGTGCCCTACCGGCATCACTCCTCTTCTTAGCTGTTACCTGGTGTGGGTTACACCACTGCACACACACACCCCAGTGACGGCACTGAACTTAGTATGTTGTAGTGGTCTGAGTGCAGGACTAGTACTATATAGATCAGGGTTTGAATCCCTGCCCAGCCATGGAAACCCTCTGAGTGACCTTGGGCAACTCACATTCTCTCAGCCTCAGAGGAAACTATAGACAAACTCCCTCTTAACAAATCTTGCAAAGAAAACCCTGTGATAGGTTTGCCTTTGGGTTAACAGTTACAGTTCTACAGTTCTTATAGTTATACAATATTACTATAATTTTGGGTTTTTTTTCCTCCAGTGTTATAATTAGATATACCTTCTTTATATTTCTAAATGTGATAAACCAAACTTAGTGACAATTGTAGAAAAACGTTAATTACATATTATTAAGGGTACCATGGACATTTTTATACTGCAGCACTTTCTGGGAAACACCTTGAGGAAGGCCAGAGAATATTGTTTCTAGTACAAACTCCAAAGTCTATAAAGGCCACTGGGTATTTTGCACACCATTTTTATGAGATACTATCCATCCTTGGCTTACAACCTCATCTAGATAGCATGCCACCTGGCTCAGTCAGTGTACCCCATGTGGGTCAGATTTACCCCATGTGGGGCAAGCACCACATATCACTGATTTAGAAAGGGACCCTATGTGGTATTTTTGGTATTTAAAATCACAGCAGTATTATAATATCCTATGTATTGGGGGATCAATTTTAAAGATGCTTTTTAAAAAGCAGGACATGAATTCAGTTGTGCTTTAAAGGATCCTGATGAATTTCTTTATGTTTATGTTGTGTGGTGTGTTTGTTAAAATGTACTTGGACGTACTTGGAATTTGACTTGGAAGGATTTGTATCCTAAAAAGTAATATATTAAAATGTAATATATAGTTTTTAAAAAAGTGTTCATTGTCATTTTTCTACAGAGAAAATAGCAGAAAGGGCTACAAGAATACAAATACAGATTAATTACCACTTTGATGCTCCATATGGCACTGCCATGTAACGGTCTGGATTTAAAAGTTTCCCGACTTTCTGAAATGTCTGGGGACCAGGAAGGTGGGCTCACTGTATTATGGCTACTCCAAGCCCCCTAGGATATGGCGGGTGAGAAAATATATGCATAAAACTCAGCCAAACAAAATAAAAATAAGCAGTGCAAATAAAAAGTTCTGAAAGAAAAACTCATGCAGGCATAAACAAATATCCAATTTAACACACACATGGATTTACTGGTAAAAATTTCAACCTAGAATCACATTTATATGACATGACATAAGACTTCAGGGTGGGGAAACATTTTATCACATAATAAAAAGTACTGTAGGAAAACAAAAGATTCCATGACACAATCAGTAACTGTATCTCAGTTACTATTTTGATTTCCACAGTACTAATCCAAGATGCATAAGTTAGTAGAATAATAGACCCAGCGTTATATTAAGATCTTAACTTCATTTCATATTGCATCTTGGAAAAGTGACATACTTACATTATGTTTGTGACATAAAATAAACCAACAAACCTCAAAGCTAAGAAGCATAGCAGACAAAAAAGTAAGATGCATAATGTGAAAATGAAATATAAGTGAATTGTTAAAATACCAGTCATGAGCAGAGGCTATGACACCTGAGCACTATTTTTAAATCCTGTAAGTACTGAGATTTTTGTCATTTAAAACCAAAACAGCAAGAAATCATTTTTTCTCTAATGTCTAGTACTCTACAGAGGCTCAAAATAGAGTGTGACTGCATTTACATCTATCTCCATGGGTTAGTTGGGTTTATTTATTCTATACATGCATAATTTGTACATGTAGGAATACATTTCCCAGAGGAGATAATTAGGTTCAGTAATGTCATCTGGAAGGATCCCAAAGCTGCAGAAAGAAGGATCCCACCACATCCTTGCAAACTCCCCATCCTTCCAAATCATCATTCAACTCATGCTGTATGTATATTCACAGCAACTATAACAGAGTTCTTTATTTTTTAAAAAAGGAATAGTAGTAGTAGTAGTAGTTACTATTTGGAAATGGCAAAGACATCTTACTCTCTCAACAATCCATTTGTGTGACTTAGAGACCACAAAGAAAAATCAGCATTTGGCTCAGAAGGTATCCAAGTATTATTGACAAAGGTACACAGTATACTTTAACAAAATGATCCTTGCATTAAAAAGAAAAAGACTAAGTAAACAATGTTTTGAACACTGTGTCTGGCAATACCAATTTAGAAGTATATCGTTTACTATTTGTTTTCCACATTAACCATCTTTTCCTCATAATTCCTCCTTGGCTTTCTCCATGATGGAGAATTAGAATAGCAAAGAAATGTGTGCTTCAGTAAAGAACTGAAAAGACTGTAAGATGGAGGCATATCAAAGATGAACAATGTATAATTAAATAATTAAATATATCTTGCTTTTCTCTCTCTCTCACTTTTACCGAGCAACAGCTCACTTGTTTACCCAGAACAGGGGTAGGCAACCTTTTTAAGCCGTGGGCCGAATTGCTGACCCTCAAACAATTGGGGGGGCCGAAGCACCAAAAATAAATAAATAAATAAAACTAAAACATTAAAAAATATGCATGCACACTCTCTCAGCCCCAGAAAAGCCATGGCAAACCCCCTGTGGAGATTTTGCCAAGAAACCCAAGAACAAGTAATAACAACAATAAGCAATATCATCATGGCGGGTGTCAGGGGGGGCGGCGGCAGGACCGGCCTGGGGCCGGTCCAAAGGCCTCAGGGGGGGCCGCATCCGGCCCCTGGGCCTTAGGTTGCCTACCCCTGACCCAGAACTTAAATCCCATTGAGTTCAATAGGTCTTATTGCCAACTGAGTGAGTACAGGATTTTAGGTCTCAATCATATTTCTGTTATCTTCAGCTAGGTTTGGAGTGTACACAATAACCATACCTGAAAATTTTATGATCTCATTTGACACATTTAAAGATGCCTCTGAAGAATGTATCACAACTATCCATAAATATTAAAACCTCTATGGCCATGACCCAGAAATGGAATGATGTTATCAGGATTTTTTCATTAGGACATTGATTCAAGGGATCATTTTTCAGACAGGATTCTTTGTTAATTAATTTATACGCGTTATATTTTTAGAAAGATGGGGAACAAATTTAATAAATAAATGGACACATATGGTAACCACAATTAGGAGGCAACCTAAGGAAAGTTCACAAAATATTAAGTAGAATAAGTTATCCTTCTAAGCCTTCCCTCTGAACGGGTTTCAATAAAATATGCTCACCTGTTTTGACCTTGGCCTTCCAGGAGAAAATTTCCTTTTGGTGATAGCTGGTTTTCCCATTCCAATTTTTGGAGTGAGTGACACATATGTTATTGGAAGAGCTATGGAGGATTCTAGTGATGATGTCTGACTACGCACCATGTCATGTGAGGAGCCTAACTCTAGTGAGGCTGCTGGTGAGGAAGACACACTTGTCTTGTTTATTTCAACAGATGATGGGAATGAGGAGAATGTCTCGGTTGGTGACTTAATAGATTTGTCTTCCAATGGTGAACTGTCAGTTGCACAACTTTCACTTGCAGGAAGAGATGATGTTTCACAACTTTCAGGAGTATCACCTCCATTCACATGTTCTGACACTGCCCTTGCTTCTAACTGCTCTTCTTTCTGATAGGAGTCTCTCTCTTTATTGATCAAAATGAAAGCATCAGGCATCTTTGCTATGTCTTCAGTTGTCCCTGCTGGAAGCTGAGACTCTTCTGTGGACATATCAAGTGACTCAGTACTTTCCTGTAAAGGTTCCATTTCTACAGTTTGCTTTCCTGTTACTTGTGGTATTATATCGGGAGTACTTTCTGTTGTTTCCATCTTTTTACCAATGTTATTATCAATGGGCGCATGAGTCCTTTTAGGGGAGGTTTCCATTTCGTCTGCACCACAATGATTAGAAATCTGTATTAGCAGTCCGCCACTGTTTTTATTTAATGAGAGGCCTGAAATAGAAGGCATATTATTTGTATTTTTTATGATAGTATCACTGTGCAAAATGTCAACATTTTAAACAATATGAAAATATTTCACATATACTCCATGAAAATGTATATACACATATTACTTGTACTTTTTTTTTCAAATCTTGAAATTCTGGAATATTCTAATACAATTCTGCTTTATATTATCAAAAATGGTAGTCCCAATTAGCAGCCATGAATAATAGTTTCTGTTAAACATTTCCTCTATAGAATTGTCTAAAAATGTCTTTAAAGCAATGGTACATGACCACACCTGGTGGTTTTATACTTCATTAAATTAATGATATACTTATGAACATATCTCATCCAAATTTGTCATAAATCAACTTCCAGTCAATTTTGTTAGGGTTAGGGTTAAAGCCCTAGGGGTACAATTTTATAAACTTTGATCACCTTAGTAGCCTTCTGTTCATTTCCCTGGTCTACAATATATTTTGAATTATCCAAATTGTCTAACAGATTTATGTAATTAGTACTGGCTGTTTTATTTCAGTTTCCCCTTCTCAATAATGCATAGCAAGTAATTTCCTATTTTTATTGCTACTACACAGTGCCTATACTCAGATATCATGTTATACTATGGTTTTGCAAATCTTGAATTAGTGTAGCTTCTCACTAGATCTGCACACCCCTCTCCTCTTGTGCCAATGCATCTATGAAGAGGTGTTCAAAAAGTGAAGCACACTTCAAACCATGGTTACTGAAGCTGGCTTCCCTAAAGTATCCTCATTAAGATTCATCTCAGTACTGTTTGTACAACATAGCAAACTGTGTTTAAGCAAAAACAGAAGCAGAAGCTTTTTTCTTCAGATTCATGATGGCAAAGAAGAGAAAGAAAGGGAAGTGTGCAAGATGGAGTAATGTCATGCTAACCCATGGCTAGTATTACCTCCAAATTCAGGCACTGAGCTGATATTTTTTCTTTTCTTTTATACATTCACCCAATATCTACAAATTTGATCAACAATAATAAAACATCATTCTCAACCATCTCATTTACAAGTTCTCATTATAGTACCTCCTTCACCTGTCCTCCCTTAGTCCTGGTTGAACTGACATTTTCAACAATATTCATCATCAAGATATAAACCTAAGATTCTCCAGAACATCAATACCAATTTAGCAATTACCTTTAATAAACTACAATATCTTGTTCACCTAGACTCCAAATCCTAGAAAATCATAAAGAATAAAGAATACCCCTCCTAAGATGCACACCTTAAAATGGTGATGGGTTTTCAGTGTGTCAGAGAGGGTATACCAGTGAGAGACTATCAAGAGTTGAGATTCCTAGTAAAGTAATTTAAGACAGACTGCTCAAAATGGACAAATACTACACAAATATTAAAATCACTCCACTGGCTGTCAATTATTTTTTGGTCAAGGAACAAACCGTTGTTAATTACTTTTAAAGCCCTGGGGGTAGGCAAACTGTCCCCTTTAAGGGCCGAGGGACTTCAGCTCCC
>CM034710.1:120240792-120270318 GCA_020142125.1 Phrynosoma platyrhinos | reverse complement strand
TTTTCTTGCTGATGGTAACAACTGTCACACATAAGACAGTTGTGATGCCACTGACTACTGGTCCGTGTACCACATTCTGCACATACCCTGCAGTTCTGAAAACCACAAAAAAGTAATATTTTCTGTTAATCATACCACGAGAAGTACAGTTATTGTATAGCTTGCTCCTTGCTGACTAGAAAAAAATAAAAATGCATTTATAAAGTTAAAGAAGTCAAAATTATCAGCCCTGATATCTACTCTAAATGAAGTTTCTTCACTCAGCACCTCCACTCAACACAGATGACTTTTGTTGGATATAGTTCCCCTTTACCAGCAGAATCGTCAGTCTTTATGCAGAAACTACCAATAGAAGCACTAACCACAGAGGAGCTCTTTCTTGACTCCTCTGTGCAGGAAATGACACTAAGAGTTTTTGCCAAATTTGAACAAATGGTATGCTAACTCTTGATGACATAAATATAATGCAAATAATTGCTAGCTTCTCTGCATACTGTAACATGGAATGGATTTTTCAGTAAAAGTAAAATGGAATTGACTGAGGAGCAGCTCCCTATGCCTTCAAAAGCTTTAGTAAAATACACACACTATACAACATACACTGTAATTATTAGTTATATTTATTATTTATAAAGAAATTGCTTGTTTACATCTTTGTATCATTTTTAAAAATTAAAGGTGAACCTTTATAAGTGGTAAAACTGACTTATGTATCTCCTACATACTAATTATTTTATTATGTTATTTAAGTATAATGTTTTTGTTAAACTTAAAAGAATGCAAAGAGAACTGCAGAATGCTAATCTGGTAAATACAGGTAATGTAGCAATGTCAAAAGACACTTTCACCTAAGTAATATAACTAATATCACTTTGCTCAGAAATCCTATGGAGTTAGACTTGGGGTCTTTGCAGACTGCCAGAAATAATGCAGATTGAGTCCACTTTAACTGCCCTGGCTCAGTGCTAGGAAATCATAGGAACTGTAGTTAATTGTGGCACCAGAGCTCTCTGACAGAAAAGGTTCAATGTCTCAGAAAAACCTACAATTCCCATGATTCCCTAGCACTGAGCCAGGACAGTTAAAGTGGTCTCAGGCTGCATTATTTCTGACAGTCTGTAAAGGCCCTTAATCTTAATTATTCTTAAGAGTAGATCTACCAAAATCAATGGGACTAACAAGTCAAATCTCCTTTAAGTGTGATTAAATCAGAATCCAATCCATGATTTCTAAATCTAAAACATGAATTACCTAAGAAATTCACTAGGAGAGAATAAAGAATAATAAAATGCAATCAATAATTTATTTGTGAGTAGAACTGAGTTAACTGGGGCTCCACAGAAAAAATATGAAAAAAAAAATTCTACCAAGTTCCAAATTTAAAATATATTTATACTCACTTTGCATTTCCAGCCATTTGTTGGTACAGAGTCCATAACTGGTTGTAAACAGAAAGTGTGGTATCCTTTGTCACATGTATCACATACTAACATCTTGTTATCTTCTCCAGAATGCCTAAGAAACAAGTTTGTTGTTTAGGTTTTATTGGGTAGCAAATAAAAAATATTTTAAAAGAAACCATCACTTTGCAGAAAATTAACTGGACATAATAGCCTTAAACTATATCAAATAATGTACAGGCAATATACAAATCTTATTAATTTTTGCTATTAGAAACATGCATGCTTACCCAATGTAAGAACTGCCAGCCTGGTGCACTAACAAAAAAACTACATTACATTTATGATGTATTCATATATGCTCTAACAAATATTAAGGACCAAACTGACACACTGATTTTGTTAAGAACATTAGGTGTCCAGTTATTTAAGGAGGTAGACAGGGTGGCCCTTGTTTCATACTAAGCCCCACCATCTTATCAGAAGGGAATTCAGCTATGGGTTCCATTGTACAGTGGTACAGTACATAAATAAACAAGATCTACTATCAGCCTCCAGTACCAATAGATTTTTTTTAACTTTTCACAGCTCCGTATCCATTTCTGAAGACCAACAGGCTGTGACAGGTGGGAAGTCACTCAGGTGAATATGAACTTGAAAGAACCCACCAAAATGAAAGAACCTACCAAAATGTCTAGCAGAAAATCTGGTTTGGTTATAAAGAGCAAAAAGGAAGGGGTACTTCCTTATACTCCCCCCCCCATTTTAAAGCACTTATCCTCTCATCTACACAACAAAAACATTTGTAGTTCTTATCTCTGTCTCATCCTTTATGTCTTTGCCCAATACCAATGGGTTGCAGTTCTGCTCCTCCCATTTCTGTCTGTTCACCTTATCACAACCTTATATAGATTTTCTTTCCCCAAAGCACCTTCATTTATCAAACCAGCAGGTTTTCTATAGTTTCTATTTTCTAAAGCAGGGGTAGGCAACCTTTTTGAGCCAGGGGCCGGGTTGCTGTCCCTCAGCCAATTGGGGGGCTGAAGCACCAAAAATAAATAAATAAATAAATAAATAATTTTTTTTTTAAATGTAAAAATTTTTTAAAAATGCATGCACACTCCCTCAGCCCCAGAAGAACCATGGCAAAACCCCTGTGGAGATTTTGTCAAGAAAACCCCAAGAACAAGTAATATCAACAATAATCAATATCATAATAGCAGGGGGCAGCGGCAGGACCAGCTTGGGGCCGGTCTAAAGACCTCGGGGGGCCACATCCGGCCCCTGGGCCTTAGGTTGCCTACCCCTACTCTAAAGTGTCTTTTTTCTCATTAATTTCTCATATAGTGAAGCCTTTGTATTTTACTTTAGTACACAATAAACCATTGTCCACTTTTCCTTACTTGCAGTTCTGGCATACTTTGCAGTCAGGACACTGCCAACCTGCCCGTTTTATAGGTGTCACTTGTATATCCAGGCACATCCCATGGTAATGCTGGCCACAGGTAGTACAAAAAAATTGATCTAAGAGGTCGCCGGGGCTATCACAAACTGCACAGTTTGCTTCTTCCTTTGCTGTAAATTAACAGAATCTGCATCACTTTAAGAAGAAACAAACTTTCTCATGTCAGAAAAAAAGATACTTGGTTATAGCTTTAAAATATACAAATAAATTATATTAGAATACTATTCCAATGCTAGACAGTTATTATACAGGCCAGCAAATTACTATACAGAAATTAAAAACATAATTAGTTTTCACAGGAAAACATGCAATGTACAGAGATACAACATGCTGACATACAATCCTTAAATTCAATAAAACTGGTATTAGTAAGTTGATTTCCATTACTTTTAAAGACATGTTATAAAAAGACCAAGTTCATATACAGAAGGAAGATTAATATATTAATATTGCAAGAACAGTGGGCACAATACCAGGCAAAGGGAAAGCTACCACAATTGAGACTTCCACTGGAAAAGCCTGGGACATAACTCTCATCTCCAATGCTCTTTTATTATTTGTTAATAAATAATAAAGGGTATAAATTGCTTCAATTAACATCAGTTGAAATTTTATATTTAGTCTGTCTTGGGCAGACCATAATCTTGAAAAATAGGTAATAAACACAGTAAATACCGTAAATAAAATGTACCTTAGCCTTACAATGGGCATGACTGCTGATAATAACCTCTATGTTTAACAGGGTATTAATAGGCAGGTTTAAATGTTTTCCTACATATGGATTAACCTGGGCATGTGTTCAAAATGTTCTTATGATCCAAAGTTTTCACATTAAAAAGAGAATGTATGAATGAGTGCAGTCACAAAGCACAGTACAGCAACTGTGTTGAATCCCATCTTACAGGTTCCTATCAGTTCCCCAGGGCAAAAAGAAAAAGAAAAAAAGAAAGGTACCTTGAGGTTGTGTTTTTCCTGGTAGTGAGATAAACTGAAATGTCTGGAGGACATGGCAATTTTGATTAAGAAAACTGGAAGGAGGGGAGGATTTAAAATTCATCCCACTGTTCATTTTTAACAAAAATTAAGTTTTCCTTTGTCATGTCTATTTTAGCTTTCACACACAGTTATTGTGTATAGAACTGCTGGCTCTCTATTTCATCAGCATCAAAAAAACCAATAATATACTCTTTTCTTTTAAAGTAAGGAAAAAATGCACAGAGCACATATACATCAATCTATTTCTTTTCCTTGCTATTACCCCTCCTTTCGCTTTCATCATTCACCCTAAATCACTTTTAATGCAAAAGATGAAACACTTCCTGTTCAATATTAGAAGTTTATTAGTAAACCACCAGTAGTCAATTACTATACAAGATATATTTAGTTATTACATCAAAGACTTAACATCACTTTAATGTACATCTTTTTAAAAAGTGTTGATATTCCTTACCTGCACATTCACTAGCACATCACACCAATTCTGACAGTTATAAACCCTCCCCTCCCAGAAAGGTTGTGATCAACTCAGTTGCCTAAATGTTACAAACAAGCAGGACAGTCCGGTAAGCCTATCTTGATGAGCTATACTTTCCAGATCCTCTAAAAAGCCTGTCAGACAGAAGGGCCCACAAAGAAGAATACAAGCTGAAGGTTTATAGCGGGTTTAGGCAACCTTTCCCCTTTAAGGGCCGAGGGACTTCAGCTCCCAGAAGCCTCAGCCATGTTGGCCAATAGTCTCATGTTGGCCAATAGCTCCTGGGATTCTGGGAGCTGAAGTCCCTCGGCCCTTAAAGGGGAAAGGTTGCCTACCCCTGGTTTATAGAAAAGCAGAAGCTATGTGCTTCCAAATGTACCAAACCAAGGGAAATTGTGAGGGCAGGGAGAAAAGTGCAAGTTGGGAGAGAAAAGATTCAGATGAAGGAAAGAAAAGAAGTCCAGAATAAGAGTCACAAGAACTGCAGAGAGAGCTGATATAGAAAAGTGTACACAAAGGCTAGAAATTGCAACATTTGAGGGATGTCCAAATTCAGGAATTGTTTTGATGTAACTAACCAAACCTTTGGATAACAGCCCATGGTATATTACATTAACTAATTTTGTAAATTCACTCGGTTCACATCTGCTACTTACATCTTTGTGGAGCCTGGTCAATGTGATCTGGGCAAAGGAGGGAAAAGTTATTAAAATCCTGGAAAGTGCCTGCTCCAGCAGCACATGGGTAATGGTACATCTGGGTGCATTTCTCTTCACAGCATTTGATAGTGGCTCCAAGGTGCTTGCAATATGCACATCGCTGAAACACAAAACAAAAATATATTTAGTATTTCAGAGCAATACCACTAGCAGAAGGTTTACAAGAATATACTAGATTTCTGTATGCCGTTTCACAATTCTTTCTCACAATCATTCTCACAATCACCATGTGAGATAAGATAGGTGGAGAAACAGCAACTTAATCCAAACCATCAACTAACATTTACAATTGACTGAAGTTTAGATTTATGATTCTCAAATCAAATACTCCAATAACAACAGCACACTGGAATAAACATTTTATTTTGCTATGTACAATTAAGAATCCATTTACTGGGTCAGAGTGTACTATGGTTCCCAGATCTCACAGCCTGGCTCCTCTCCTCCAAGTGTTTGGATTTTTGAAAAGAAAATATTTCTTTTTGTTGTGTGATGCTGGCACCTCTTCCTGATGGCTGCTTTGAAGTTAACTATTGTAGATTCTTCAGAAGGCTTGCTGACCACCTTATCCCATTCCCTCAAACGCAAAGTTTGGCATTGGCACTAGGTTCAAATGGAGGCAATGGTCAGTGTATAGAGCTGCCTCGGTAGTCACAGACTATGTTATAACAGGATTGTTGTTTTGCAGCTTTCCTTATTTTGTAGTTGATTATCCCAGTTTCTACCTTCTTTCACCCTAACAAATGAAGCACCTATATATTTTCTTTCCTTGGTCTGTAAAGGCACGTGGATTACACTGTCATTAGAAAAAAGCTTGGTATAGATGTCTTCAGTTTTACTTAGGTACTTGATTCTGTTTCTTTCAAGTCTTGGTTTCACTACTTCCCTCCCCACTACACATCTGGCTAAACATCCTCTCTTCCATCTCTTTTCTCTTCTCCACCTCTCCATTCATCATCTCTCTTGTCCTGCTTCTCATTCACTTCTACACTGACAACTCCTAGTTAAACAGCTTCTCCTTCCTTTCTCTTTTGTTTGCTTTCTCTCCTCAACCATCGCAGTTATCTTCTCCTTCCCTCCCCTTCTTCACATGTCCCAATTTCACTTATCTTCTCCCCACTTCTCTAGCCCCATTCCTCTCATCCTTTCTCCCACCTCCTCAAGTCTCTTCGCTCCTCAAGTCTCTTGGCTGCCTCCTACTCCTTCTCTCCCTCCCTCCCTCTCTCACGGTTACACTCACCATCATTTTCTACCTCCTTTCTTCCATCTCTACTATCTTTGCTTCCTAACCCAAAGAAAACCTTAAACCATGACTGGGATACAGTAGCTTTCTACAATTTTAAATTTGTACATCTGATTAAACTTGTTTGCTTCTGAGTAGATAAGCTCAGATAGGTTGCCCTGTTGTTCTCTATTATTACTACTAGCATCATAATCTTCCCAAAATATTTTTAGCATTTTGATAATTATGATGTGGGGGTAAGAGAAGAGTCCACAACACTGACTGCTGAAAAAGTGAAACACAATTTTTTTTATTTTTTTATTTCTTTTTTTTATTGTAACAAAAATGAAAATACAAAATTTAACATATACTATTCCAAATAGATACATAGCTATAAAGATTACCCTGTCAAGAATTATAGCGTATACAGTTCGAAATTATAATGTATAAAGCAGATAGTTTCTAATTAATAACCAAGACATATCAGGTTTGAAGGTTGTTATCCTTAATTTATATCCAAGTACCACTTCTATGTATAACAGTGTCTATTACATTGTTAGAGCAAGTAAACATTTTAGTTACAGCCGCTAATCCTTTGGGAAAAAAAATATTGTTATTGATATTATTATTGCCATCATTATTGTTATTTTTATTGATGTCTTTTATGTTTGGTTTAACTTTCCCATTTTTCCTCACAGTATGAATATAGAGATTTCCATATATTTTCTGTATTATTATACACATTATCACCTATTACTTCTTTGCGATCATCTAATTCTGCAATATCTAATAGTTTTTGTAACCAGTTATCGATTGATGGTGCCACCTGAGATTTCTAGTTACTAGCAACTGCAATTCTAGCAAGTGTCATCCATTTATAATTTTTATTTATACTATTCAAATCCTGAATCATATTAAGCAAGTATATCTGCGGTGTACATTCAAAAGTTATATTCAGTATGTCGCAAATTGCGTTATGAATCAGCTTCCAAAATTCTTGCATAAAGGGACAAGACCACCACATGTGTAGCAAAGTTCCCGGTTCCTTCTGGCATTTCCAACAGAAATATTTCTTGTTTTTATACATTTTTGCTAATCTAACTGGGGTTAGATACCACCTTGTTTCCATTTTGTAGTAGTTTTCATGAAGCAATTGATTATTAGTAAATTTGTACATTACTGTTCTCGCCTTAGACCAAGAATCAAGACTTATTTCAGAGCCTAAATCTTGGGCCCATTTTATCATGTGCTCCTTTACCAATTCATCTTCCAGCTTTCGTTGTAATAATATTCCATATAAGTTAGCAATTTGTTTTGGTTTCTTCTTTGTAATTATATTGTCTATTTCCTTCGGTGTCAAATTAAAGTTCTGTTGTTTAAGATCACTCTTGAAGCAAGCTTTTAATTGATGATATTGAAACCACATAAATGTTGAATCTTTAGTTTGTATAGTACAGAGATCTATCATTTTTGCACATCCAGTTTGTCTATTTATTGTTATTATATCTTGATATTTCAACCAGTTACGGGAGGTTTTAAATCTGCTTAACATAGCTTCTTCAGGAGAGAGCCAAACTGGGGTATATTGGTAAAAGTCAGCTTTTATCTTTTCCCATACCTTTATGAGAGCTTTCCTAATTATATGATGGCCAAAAGCATGGTGTACTTTAGCTTTATTATGCCATAGATATGCATGCCACCTGAATCTCAAATCGTGACCTTCTAAAGCCAAAAGTTTATTGTTCTTAAGCTGTACCCACTCCTGAATCCACATTAATTTTTTTTTAAAAAAAGAATAAATTATTGCTACTGTACATAACTACAGTAGACAGAATTGATTTGCATTGAGCCAGAGCAGTTAAAATGGTTATTTCTGCTGTGTGTTTTGGACCTCTATTACAATTAAAAGACTGGAAAATCAGTATACAAAGGGATCTTGTTGGGCATTTTTAACACAATAGGAGTAATGAACACATTTTAAGCAAATTATTTCCAAGCTCTGGTATGGTCACCGAAAATATTCTGGTCACATGAAAGCAGACTAGCAAAGCAGAATCTGAATTCTTACCAAAATATTCAAATCTGAATAATCTCCATTAACAGAAAAAATTGAAAGATGTTAAATTTCTTATTGCATTTCAGCGTAAATACCTTTTTAGATCAGATTTTTGTCTTGAACATCAAGTCTGCAATGCTAAATATCATCACCTTCAAAAAATTAATATGTATAGACTGTCTTTCAGCCGCATTCAGAAATAAATTTAATACTCAACCCTTCAACTTTGTATTGTTTCCTTTTCAGGTTATCAGCTAAGTGGTCTTGTCATCAGTTTTACACAAGGGAATTGCACAAGTCAGGTTTTCAGAAATGAGAACAGTCCATAGAAACTTGAGAATCAGTGAAAAATGATTTACAATAGCATGTAGAAAAGCAAGGGTAGGATCAGGATGGGGAGTGAGAATCTAATTACATTTAATTGAACCCTTAAAACGCATATGGAAAAACTACAACAGCAATTAAAAACTTAGCAAGAAAACTACAATATAAACAATGTGGTGTGTGTGTGTGTGTGTGTGTGTGTGTGTATAAAATCAAAATCAAATAATAACCAAATAAAAGACCCTAAGGATATCAACATTTGTTGAATTCGTAGAGGAAACCGATAAAGCAGTCAAAAGTAATAAATCCCCACTAGGGATTTTTTGCAACAGCTGCTGACTAGAAGGGTTTTTTTCCATTAGCAGAAGCATACTGTGCTAAAAATGAGACTAGAAGTTATTATTTAAGAAGCTCAAGTATGTTGTTATTGTAACTCTGTCTGACCTTTGACAAAGAAGAGTTCAAGCAGCACAGGAATAAAATGTTTTAAAAGCTCTCTTACATAAAAAGCAATTGCTTTAGTTTTGGGGGATTTTTTTTTAAAACCAAAAGAAATACTTCATAAACTTTTTTTTTTTTAAGTCAAAGTAGATTAAGGGTCTTTACAGACTGCCAGAAATAACACAGCCTGAGTCCACTTTAACTGCCCTGGTTCAGTGCTAGAGAATCATGGGAACTGTAGTTTATTGTGGCACCAGAGCTCTCTGACAGAGAAGGCTCAACGTCTCAGAAAAAACTACAATTCCCATGATTCCCTAGCACTAAGCCAGGGTAGTTAAAGTGGACTCAAACTGCATTATTTCTGGCAGTCTGTAAAGGCCCAAAGTTATATTCAGTCTAGTGTGTAAGGTAATCCTACTCAAACATGGTGGTCCTGGCACTAGTGCCATCAGCTGCTGGTCTTTAGAGAGTATGTATCTACAAAAGAAAGAAACAATGGTAGGCAATGACCATAAATATGGTACCAATCCCTGGATGCTTGCAGGGGGAAATTGCTAGACAGTGGTAAGTTTTGGGGCCTAGGGTATGTGGGAAGGTTTTTGCTACGGGTGTACTTTTTGTTATTATTAAGTGCTGGGGCTTACAGGGTATGTGAGGAGCCTAAGGACTGTGAATCAGGCTTTCAGGTGACATGTGGTCCACAAGCCAGACTCCATCTTTCCTTATCTTTGATGAACAGCACACTACAATACAGCTCCAGTAGCTGCCCTGGACTGCTTTTTCTGTGGTTTCTCTTTCAGTTTCTTTCTTCTGTTTCAGCTGGTCCACATACTAATGATTGCCATGCTTTTCCTTTGTGAGAAGTTGGATATAGCTATGATTCCTCATGTGCCTTTCGCCTTCACGGTTCTGGCTCAGAAATTTATCTATAGTAAATTTTTCTATTTTCCTGCCATACTCAGGAAAGGGCCTTTGTATCTTTGATTTTTAATGGATTTGACAAATTTGTAGAAAGCATGTATAACAGCCACGATAATACAAAAGAGGCAGCAAACCTACATCTACTTGAAAGCAGCACTGAATTAAATGCAAATAGCTTTCGGATAACTGTACGCAGGACTGTGCTGAAAATGAGAACTCCGAGTTTAGAGGAAGAACACCTCTGGGAGTTTAGATACTATAGACATATAATTATGGATCTGGAAGGATTTCATTCTGAAGCACCCCAGAGCTAGAATGTGCAGTATCAGTGAACAGATGATCTGTTGTACACAGATGTTACTGATGCAAGGATTTCTGTAAATGCATGTGTGCAGCCATCCACTCCCAAGGGCAATTCACAAAATGACAAATTTCCTCTTTTGTCAAAATGTTACACATTCTTCCAACTTGTAAGTATAGTAAATATTGCATTCTGTACTATGTTTCCCAATCATACTGGGCTTGGCTGGGAGGGGAAGTCACTAGAGTTGAGGTGGAAATCATGCATCCTTCCAGATGTTGGACAGCACCTCTCAGGACTCTTCACCACTGACTATGCTAACTAGATCTTCTAAGTGTTGCAGTTTTAAGGAGGAGATTTCTTTTAAGGAGATTTCTTCAGATGGGGTTTGCCTTCTTTCTCTGAGGCTGAGAGTGAGTGACTTGCCCAAAGTCCCTGGGTTGAGTGGGGATTTGAACCCTGGTTTTCAGAGTAACAGTTCAATGCTCAAACCACAGCATGCTGGCTCTTGCAAAGCTTTTATATGCACTATTAAAGTAATTGGCAAGCTAGTATTGGACAATAATAATACATTAAAATTATGCCACATAATGATTGTTTTTAAAGTAATACCTGAACAGATGGAGAAAAGAAGGAAAAATGAAATTATCAAGAAACTAACTTTAGTTTCTTGATCACCGGAACATGTTCAAATGAGTCTTGTGAGTGGCATAAAATCAAACAGGAAAGGAATATTGTAATATGTCATGCTTTAGTATGAAGAAGAGATTGAGAACATTTGAGTAAAAATTAAATGGAAGGGAAACAACAGTGACATCATTGTGAGTGTCAAGCCAGAATGAAGTCTTGGATTCCTAAAACATATATCAAACATTCTTGAAGAGATTCTACTGACAGACTTTAAGCACTCTTATTCATTGGAAGTCAAACTGATATTTGTTGGAAGGTCCAACAAATTCATCATTTGCCTCAATGACAATTTAATTGTCCAAAAGTTGGAGGAGGCAACAATGGGATCAGCTGTTTTGGACATGATTCTAACCAACACAGATAAACTGGTCAATGGGATGGAAGTAGTGTGATCCTTGGGTGGGAGGGACCGCATCTGAAATTTATTATACAGAGGAAAGAGGAATCCAAATATACAGACACACATTCTGGGCTACGAGAAAGCTGACTTAACTAAGCTTACAGAAATACTGCATGAGATCCCATGGTTAGAAATACTCAAAGGGAAGGGAGTTCATGGTCCATGGGCATTTGTTGGAAGCACAGCTGTGAACAATTTCAATGAGAAAGAAAAGTGGGAGGTGTCTAAAGAAACCAAACTTTCAGACATGCTGAGATTCAAAAGGGTCATATTCAAGAAATGGAACAAAGGGGAAATCACCAAAGAGAAATACAAATGAGTAACCAGTACTTGTAGGGAGAAAGTCCGAAAAGCTAAAGCTCAGAATGAGATTAGACTTGCTACAAAAGTCAAAAATAATAAAAAGAGGTTTTTGTCTGCCTCAGAACATAAGAAAAGGACAAGGAAATTGTAGAGCCACTGTGAAGGAAAGATGATAAAATGCGAATAAGGACAAAGAAAAGATGGGACTGTTATAACACCTTCTTTGCTTCAGTCTTCTTCCAAAAAGAAAGCATGCTTCACCTGGTCTGAACAGGACAAATGATGTAGTAATGGGACTGTAGTTTGGAACAGGTAAACAAGTAACAGAGAAGTACCTAGCAACTCTAGAAGAATTCAAGTCCACACTGGCAGATAAACTGCATCCAAGGATACTAAAGAACCTTGCACATATAATTTCAGAGCCATTGTCTATATTTTGAGAGATCTTGGAGAACAGGAAAGGTTGCAGCAGAATGAAAGAAGATGAATGCTATCCTCTTAAGATTGTTTAGCTTGGAGAAGAAATGATTGAGAAGCGATATGATATCCATCTTTAAATACTTGAAGGTCTAACATGCAATGGAGCAAGCTTGTTTCTGCTGCTCTGGATACTACTTAGTCCCATCAATAAGCTCTATCAATGAATGGAAGCAAAATAAATAAAATTGTACACAATGATAAATTTGTCTGACAAAGCAAAACAGAGGGGTGAAAGAGATGGCATTAAAGAGGTGGTGTCAAGCTGCCCCTGCCAATGGCAGGTTGGGGCCGTGGCAACCACATGCCACGGCCCCACTCTAGCTGTTTGCTGGCACAGAAAGAAGCAGCAAATTGCCGCTCCTTTTTGAGCTGGCAAACAGTCCCATTCCACACCGTCATGGCTTTGTGGTGCTCCTTTGGTGTGCAGCATCTAAACGCCGTGTCACCAGAGTGCTGTAAAGCCGGGCACTGTGTGGTCAGCAGGGTAGTGTGATGCATGCTTCCCAGCGTCTTGGGAGTGTGAGCCGTGCCAGTCTGTTCGGGCCCTTACTCATTTGATAGTACTAAAGCCCATACTGAAAACAGTGCTGAGTAATCCCTGAAGATGGTATTTTTAATTGGCAGGAGAGTTTCTGAGTGCTGGTTGTAAACTAACACTTTTAGAGAGTATTCCTCTGTTGAGGGTCTTTTTTGCATACTTTCCCCATTTCTCCCATTTAGTACTTCAGTGCTAAATTCCTTTTCATTTGACTAATCTTGTTGGTTTCTTCAAATAGTATACATTTGTCATAAACTAACAGCTAAATTGTTTATACTGAGCCCATATAAAGCAATTAGATAGCAAATGTTAAAAACAATTAGCTTGAAACATTAATTTCTAACTTTAAAAAAGCTATGTAAATTTAATCCATCTGCTACTTCTGGTTTTCTAAATTGGACCACATAAGTCAAACATACTCTTTCCACTTCTTCCAAAGAATACTCTTTTTCTTCTGTCTTTTATTTTTCCTTTGTATTTCACATTTACAAATGGTTGAAAATACAATGATTGCTTCCCCACAACTACTATCTACTATCTTGCAATTGTATTAAGTTCCTTTGACAACCTAGAAATTTAAACAATATAATTACTATATGAGCTTTGAACATGAAATAACACTAGTTTTATACAGCTGTTTTTATTTGCCAACTTTGTGTACTGAATTCCCCAGTACATTAAGCCTCATACGTAATAGGATCCATAACTGTTAAGTAAATTATACCCTTTTGATAAATATACTTATTTAAAACATTGATTCTTCTAACCCTTTAAGTATATCCCAAAACAGATGTGCACAACTATAAATCCTATTTGCTTCGAAGTTTATGAAGTGCAATGACATTTTTACATCTGTGCATGATCCCCTCACTCAGGAGCAAAACAAACCATAACAAAGCTTCACCATATGTTTCTTAATTTTGCATTCAGTTAACTTTGCATTCCAAACTAATAATAATTACTCTTGTAATACAGATTGATCATCTTTAATTTCTACCAACTGAGCAATCTGTAAAGGGTTCCTGCATCTATAATGTTTCCAATGTTCTAAATTGCGGGTCTCTCAAAGCTACCACATATAACTCCCACATATATTCTCCTCTAAAACAAATTGGCATACATATGCATTCATTCAAATCCTGTTAAGAGAAATTCTGACATTTTTGGAAGGCTCACCAATATATGTTTTTCCATCAGTATCGTTCACTTGGTTCAGCAATACCTGCAAGGTCAGTTACTTTCAATATCCAAGTTAATGTTTCTACCTTTCCACTTAAGACCTCTAAATATGGCTCCAGAAATTTATCTTGAAAATGAGGCATTAGAATAAAATAAACTAAAAATAAACTGTACAACTGTAGAAAACATAAGATTCTGCAGACTGACTATTTTAAGCCTACCCAAAGAGCTTCATACTGTGGGTAGCTGCCAAGTAAACCTAAGGAGGGATTGCATAATCCAGTTGGCATAACAGGAAAAGATCTTATCTGCCTGGTACCAACCTTATTTCCAAAAGCTGGTCAGTCTGAACATCACTGGAAGATTTTAACATACAGGCAGATTCATATGGTAATAGTCAGCTTTTAAAATACTCTCACCTTAAAGTATTTCAGACTTCAGAGACAAAATAAATACTTTAAATTATGACTAGAGACAAATGGATAAGCAGTGCAAATCCTGAACCACTGGTGAGATACAGTCCCCTGTGCAGGCTTCAGTGAACAAGCTGGAAGCTATATTCTTTACCATGTGAGGTTGTGGAAAGTTTTAAAAGGAACTATCACATACACAAATGCAGTAACAAAAATCTTTATGTTACAAAAAGAAAGGTAAGCATAGCAAAATCAAGCTTAAGTAGAATAGCTGAAAGTAGCAAACCAACAAAAGGTATTTTACTCAATTAAAATTTCATTTGTAGAGTTGATATCAAAAAGCATCTACAAGTTGAAAAAATGAATCTTTCAAGGGCAAAGGAGATGCAACCTTGTACAACACCAAGTAGTCCAATAAATGTTATCACCTACAAATACAACTTCCATCTTGTCTAGACTATGCTTCACTTAATTGGTCCACCATCAACCCACAACTGAGTCGAGGAACCTGTTTGGAAAACCTGTGTGTGTATGTGCTTTCAAATTGGCTATCAATTTATGATGATCCCATGAATTTCACAGGAATATTCAGGAGTGGTTTTTCCAGTTCCTTCCTCTGAAATATAGCCTACAGCAACTGGTGTTTTTTGTTGCTGTTGTTTTGTTTTGTTTTTGGCATTCTCCCAGCCAAGTACTAACCAGGGTTAACCCTGCTTAGCTTTCAAGATCAGGAAGCATCTGGTGCCTTTAGGGCAGGGGTAGGCAACCTTTCCCCTTTAAGGGCCAAGGGACTTCAGCTCCCAGAATCCCAGGAGCTATTGGCCAACATGAGATACAAGATAAGAACTTGCAGCATCCTGTAGCACAAGTTTTTGGGGCCAAATAGATGTCCTCTAGCAATGCTTTCTAGAATCAATGTGTCAGGTAGAGGTAGAATGATTGGATCAGAGTACCCCCAACATCCATCTATGACAGGAGATTTTAGAAGAAAACTACAACAGCAGTCAGTGATGAACTAACCTACAGAAAGAAAGTAACAGCACTGAAACAGAAACATTGCAAGCTCTTCCCTCCTTTTGATTGTATAAATGATCAAAGAATATAAAAAGCTACTTATTTAGATTTGCTTTTGCTGATTTACAGTACAATCCCATGCATTTCTACCCAAAAGTAAGTCCCCTTGAGCTCAGTGAGACTTATCCCAGATAACTGTGTTTATTCATGTTTCATACTGAAAACAATAGAATTGAACAAACCAACAAGTCTTCTAGTACTAAATCTATAGTTTATAGGTAACAAATGCAATGCTTGGTTGATTTTGCTATAAATGGTTTGTTGGTTTTGCTTGTCTGGCAAAAATATTTTGTGAATTTCATATAACTAAAGATGATTGACAGATAATTTGTTGTTGTTGTTGTATGTCTCTGTTATTAGTGACTTAGGGCAACCCTAAGGCAAACTTATCATGGGGTTTTCTTTGTAAGATTTGTTCAGAGGATGTTTCTGTGCAAAACCTTTGCGCACTTGTACATTCATTAAAATGCAAATGTGTGTGACCGACTACATGGTTTATCATTATTATGTAGGTCCTATGTAGTAAAGACAGGGAATGCTTCACCACCATACTACCAAGGCAAAAATGTAAGTATTGGTGACTGTTTCACTGTTAAACAACTCTCTTCCCCTAGAGATCTGCCCAGGTTGGATCAATTCTTTTGAGATTTGTAACACAGGTCAGAGCTGAGTTTGGAGAATGGAAGCAAGCTATTTCAACATATACTTTAAAAAAAGTTTAGATAGATAGATAGATAGATAGATATAGATATAGATGTAGATGTAGATGTAGATGTAGATATAGTGTTTATCACGGCTCTTCATAAGCAAGATTAAACAAATTCAGTTATTTCCAAGATACACTGATGTGAACAAAACAAAACGATTTGCTTCTTGTTTTCTATAGCTGTGCTGCTTAATTATTTTAGACATATTATGTCAAACTTCAGCAATGGTCAGCAATTTAATGATAAGAACCATGATGAAAAAAGGTAGTAATACTACAACCTTGATTTTGTCCAATTAAAAAAGTGAAATGAAGTGGATAGAATTACCACATAGTGCTTAATAAGGCTGACATTTTTGCAGTAGACAAAATAAATGAACTGCCAATGTTAATGCATGTAACTGGTCCAAATAAAATTAAGAGAATGTGATTATGAGCCCCTTACACTGGTATGCAATGCCTGGCTTTCAGCTCTACTTTACCTGCTTCTCAAGTACTTTGACCTTTTTGTTTTTCAGCTGACTGAACACTGCTGCCAAGTTTGACCTTTTCCAGGAGATTTATCCATCATAACAGTCTAGATCTGACATGGAACAAACATTGTCAAGATGCCCAGGGCACAATCTTGACGTAATAAATGCAGAACCCACTAAAAATAATTATTTTGCTTAAAACATTAAAATACATCTCTAACAAGAAGAGTAGTGCTTATTACACATAAGCCTGTACTGAATGGTGGTACCATCAAGTAAAAATTAGAGTTCCAAAGGTCCGTTTTCCTCATGCAGGTTTGCACTGGATGTCACTGAATGCTGTTATGTTAGCATGCAAATGCATGACTGAAAGATTAGTAAGATATACATGGGCTTGTTGCAGTTGTTGTGTGGCTTCAAGTCCTTTCTGACTTATGGTGACCCTAAGCTAACCTATCACAGGGTTTTCTTGGCAAGTTTCATCAGAGGAGGGTTGGCATTGCCATCCTCTGAGGCTGAGAAAGTGTGACCTGCCCAAGGTCACCCAGTTGGTTTACATGTCTGAGTCTGAATTCATGAATTCATTAATGTTTATTACCCCAGTTTGTTTGGGAGCTCTTCTCAATCCCTTTTTATTCAAACTACTTTAAATAATTTGGCATCACTAGCAAACCCAGGCACCTCAGTACTCACTTCTAATTCCATATGTATTAACATATCTTTATGTAAATTTTAATGTTGTAAGCCGTCCCGATTGCTCTGCAGAGGGGCGGGATATAAATAAATATTATTATTATTATTATCATCATCATCATTTATGTGTATGTTAAAAACCACTGGTTCCCTTGGGAGGGTACTGTTGCACTCATGTCCTCCTTATTGAATTCCCATAGACAACTGGTTGGCCACTTTGTGAACTGAATGCTGGACTAGATAGTCTGGTTCACAACAGTTTTTCTTATGTCCTTATAGCCAAGCACTCCAAAACCACATTACACACAAAGTTCAACACAAATTCATATCCAAACAGTAAGTATCACATTGGAGCACAGCCTGGCTTCAGAAATGTTTCGATATTTATAACACCTTTGCTGAAAAAGAGACAAGAACAAAAACACTTTGAAATAAGTAATTTTGTGTGACAGGATCATCTCAGTCCCTAGTTCCAAGAGGACTATCTCTAAAAATTTTAACAGAAGTGTGTGTGGAGAAGGTGTTAGTATTTTATTTGTCTCTACATTTTAAGTGTTTAAGTGATTCCTATTCAGATTAATCAAAAAACGAATAAAAAACCCCTCTTCAAACTCATGATAATATGTTAATTCAGGGCTTTCAGAAAACAGCTTTTCTAAGTGCTGGCATATGAATGAAGCCTACTGTGGAAATTCCACCAGAAACATAGGTCCTTGTATGTGTCTCTGATGGGCCTTTCAAGCTTTTCTATTTGTATTTTTGTGCCTTCTGTGTCAGCTTCTCTCTGGATACCTTTGTCCATTCTTTCGGCAAAGCATTTAGGCTTTCAAGCATCTGTTGTAATTCTGATTTTATACAGCATCAAAACCTCTTTGAAATTTCTTTACAGCAATACCCTCTCTTTTTACATTCTAGTACTCTGACATACAAAATGCAGAGTTCAAGAAAGGCTCTTTTCCACAACATAACAGCATTGAAGTTAAGAAAAAGAAGTGAAAACAGTTATAGGACTGCTTCTGCTTTCCTGCCTCCTTGCCAAGAGTGCATTCACACAGAATATTTCCTACAGGACATTCTTCTGGCACTGTACTAAAAAATCAGGAGCAGCACTTCAGGGAATTAAAAAGAAGGGCTGGTAAGAAATAAAGCTTTTTTCTTTTTCTTGGTGGATAGTGCCAACAGATCTTGGAATGAACAAGCCCATGCTGGTAGCAACTGTAAAATGGGCAAGCAAATATATTAGTTCAACATGGAGTAACTAAAATATTATGTAGACTACAAGGAAAGGCAATTTCTGATGGTATTTCACTGGGCAAGCCTATCACAATGATAAGTGGTGGAATAACTCACTCAAATAAGTTTAAGAACACTTGACTTCAAAATGAATTTAGGGTTTTATTTTATATTTTGATTTTCATTTTGTATTTTGCAAACATACAAAGGTGGATTTTTGGTAGTCAGTGGCACATCTTACTCAGCTAGCTCATACTCACTTCAGCAAGACATGCTTTTTGGATTAGACCCTCAACATCTAAGTTAAATTGCCATCATTAGATTGAGACTATGTGTACAGTATTGAGTACACAGCTAGCAGTCATCTGTATTCTCAGTAGAACTAACCCCAAGTAAATAATTCAAAGATTGCAATCCTTCTTTACTGTCACAGACGTTTTAAAGATCCAAGTAAAGAAAAGGAAGTGTTATTTTTCTTTTTAAATAAGGCTCATTTATGGTATGTACACAAAGTTTCATTAAGCATTTTTGAAGAACAGACCATCTGCTGAATTCTTGACATCAAGTAGTGGAAAGCATAGAAATGAAGAATTTCCCCAGCCTCAGAAGTACAGTATATATGCGACTATAAGTTGACCTCATGTATAAGTTTTGGGGGCAAAATTATGGATTTTGATATGACTCATGGATAAGTCAAGAGTAAAACTTAGGGACAGGTAACAAAGAATTTTTACATTGTATTAACATATCTTTATGTAAATTTAATATTGTAAGCCGCCCCGATTGCTCTGCAGAGGGGTGGGATATAAATTATTATTATTATTATTATTATTATTATTATTATTATTATTATTATTATTTAAAGGATGAAGTAGAGGAAAATGATGCCAAAGAATTTACAAATTCCTGCACGCATTAACTATTTGTGTTCACACTAAAGGCTGGATGGGTGAGGGAACAGAGGAGGGTCTATGCTTCCAGGACAGATTACACTCTTGCCTTTCACCAGGGATGGTTCCTTTTTAAATAAGAGTTAAAGTACAGTATTTACATTGACCCATGGATAAGTCGACTCATGGTTTTTGAGTCAATTTTTTTGCCTAAAATTTTTAGACTTATACATGAGTTTATACAGTAATCTAACAGACTCTCTGGGGAGCAAAACACATCACATCATTCATTAACGTTTTAGCACTAAGTTGAAAACAACAGTGTCTTTAGTTATTGCAAATTTCCTTGAAGCAGAAAACTGTGGGTTGGTCAATCAGCTTGATTAACAAGAAAAGCATTGTATATCCCTTAAAGAAGTGGAATACTCTAAAGGAAACCACTGGGGGAAAAGTGGAGCTATTAAATGCCAATAAAAAATACATTATCTGTTACATGTTCAGCGATTCTTCCTTCTGAATTAAAACAGTATGCTTGAATTCACATATTACTGGAGCATTGGACTTGTTTCCCTCTGGTCTATCAGAACATCTGTTGAGATGACTTGCCAGTGTCAGTCATGAGGGTGATATTTCTTTCCCTGTCGCAGCACAAGTGGTCTCTAAAGAGACTCTGAATGACCATGCTTCTATGTACAGTGGGTGCTCAGTATCTAAGGGTTCAATATCTGAAGTCTTGAGCAACTGTGGATTGAAATGAAGAAACATTTTTTTAATCTGCAATGGCCAAGCTGAGAAGTGGTCCCAGAGCAACAGTAGAGGCTGCCATGGCAAGACCTGGTGTCCGGACCTTATTGCTCAAGTAATTTTCAATGTTAAATACTGACTTGAACATCCATGGTTTTTGGTATCCACAGGTACTTCTGGGACCATGGATACTGTGGGCCCACTGTAATTGTTTCACAGATACGTGATTTGTCTGAATCTCTGTACATTCTCATAGACAATTATAACAAGAAATAATGACACCATCCAAATTTAAAGATGAATCCAACAGTTCTGAGTGAAAAAGGGCACTAGGAAAATTACAGTACTTTTTTAGTGCAACTGTGAAAGTGCTGAAGGAATCAAAGGACCTAGACAAAACAGTGTGCATATAAGGAACATGGAAAGCAGCATTATACGAAACCAACTTTTCATCTATCTAGTTCAGCAGTGTGCCTCACGTGTTCTTATATAGCCCTCCAGGTGTTGCTAGATGGCAAATTGTAGCATTTCTCAACTCTGGCTATGCTGCTTTAAGCAGAGAAGACTTCTAGTCCAACATCATCATGGACGGCCATATGATTCCCACCCCTGTTCTGAAGTGCTATATTCCACCAGTTCTTCCCAAACTAATTTAACCAGCTTTTACTTACATTACTTAAGAGACAAAAAAATTCTGAAGTTACATTTTTAAAAATATTATAGTTTTCAAATTGGAGCTGTTTTCACCCATTTATTAATCTAGTCTTTGATGTGAATCTTCTTGCCCCATCAAGTTTCCATAATGAAGACAAAAGCTCAAATATCAAATCTTGCCAATCTTCCTCAAGAGAAAAGCTTGATATGGTTAGTGTCTCACTAATCCTAAACAACAATAAGCAATACTGACAGTGGTTTCCAGGTTGTCAGAGCTTCAGAGATTCTGAAAGTTATCTGACACCCAAAAGAGATTCTCTGAACAGTCACCACCACCTTAACTTAAATAGTCATTGTTTTTGAATCTTGTTAATCTACATGTAAGATGCTTCAGAAGGATAAAATACCAAAAAGATGAAATAAAAGGATATTGTAATTATGGATAATAAGGCTGTCATGACTATCTTGGATGTCTCTCATTCGCAGGGTTGCCACAAATTGACGCCAATCTGATGGCAATTAATGACAACATTAGAGACAATATGCCTCCAAATATCAGTGGCTCCGTAATATAAGCAGAAAGGTGCTATGACACTCATGTCCTATTTGTGGTCTTCCCATAGAGAGCTGGCTGGTCACCAATGTGAGACACTTCACCAGATAGGCTTTTGGCCTGGTCCAGCATTGTTCTCATATTCTCAAATTGCCTTGGGGTAGAGCAAAAAACCACAAAAACCTATCGAACTTTCAGTAAGGAATTAAAACAGGGAAAAAAAGAACTGAAATGAAGCAAGAAACAGTGCTGAAAGATAAGCTGTCCAGGTTACAAGACGTTACAGTATATCTGGTATTGGGAAAGAGCAAATAAGTAGTATGAATAATGCCATATCTGGTGATGCAACTGGACTCAAGCTAAAAGGATATTTTGGGCATCAAAATACTTGCCATGCCCACCTTTTTTCCAGAAACTGCTCAGCTTCCCCCTGCAAGGAGCCCACGGATGAAAGCTTCTTCAGGTAAGAAAGACACCAGCTGGTTCCAAGACAAAAGGAAAGTGATAGGGGCAGGTGCGCGCTCTTCTTTCCCTTTTGCCTTGGCTAGCTAGCTCATGCCAGCTAGCCAGGGAAGAAGGGAAGGGAAGGGGGCAAGCTCTTCCTCCATTCCCCCTTGTGTTGGATACTGTCAATGTTGTGGCAACTCTTGGGTTTCCTATTCCTTCCCCCCCCCCCCCCCCCCCGGTTTTATTCCCCTTTCTCTCCCTTTGCCAAGTGAAGCCTGGAGGAGGAGGAGGAGGAGGAGGGCGGCTGCAGGGACATTTCTTGGCATGGGCTGCCCAGGTGGCCATACAGTCATTCCTTCCTTAGGTATAAATCCTGCTGAGCTTGCCTGCCTGCCCACCCTCTTCACCAGGCACCCCATTTGGGCACCGTTGTTCCTTCCATAGAGGGACCTCCCTCTTTCACTTTCTCAAGCCACCCCAAATACAAAGTTGTGGAGTTCCAGGCTTCCTTTGGAACTTGGGCTTGCTAGCAGCAATTGTTGATGTTATGTGCCTTCAAGTTATTTTGACTCATAATGACCCTAAGGAGAACCTGAAAGTTTCTTTAGAGGGGGTTTGCCATTGCCTTTCCCTGTGGCAGAGAGAGTGTAATTTGCCCGGGGCCACCCAGTGAGGTTGCATGGCAAGCAGGATTTCATTTACAGTCGGCCCTCCTTATCCACGGATTTTTTTATCCACGGATTCAAGCATCCACAGCTTGAAAATATTCAGAAAAAGCATAAATTCCAAATAGCAAACCTTGATTTTCCATTTTATATCAGGGACATCATTTTGTTATGCCATCGGATTGAATGGGACTTGAGCATCTATGGGTTTTGTTATCCATGGAGGGGGGGGTGTCCCTGAACCAAACCTCAGTGGATAACAAGGCCCACTGTACTTCATTTGCAAAAGTAACCAAAAGCAGGCACTTCCCTCGCTTAGGATAATTTCTCTCTTCTTCCCCCCCCCCAGTAGAACAGTGGGCCTAATACCAAGAAAGAGGCATGAGGGTGCTAGGGTTGTCACAAGAGGAAAGGGGGTGGTAGCCTGAAAAAGTTTGGTGACCACTGGTTTAGAAGAACAGCAGTTTATTTAAGCCAAGACAAGAGTTGCTATATGATTATTATATGCTCAGGACAAAGCAGAAAGCAGATGAAATCAATACACAGAAGGATTATATGAAACGGATGAAAGGGGGACAAAATCCTGCAATGAAGAACCATCACAAAGAATCCACAATTTTAGAGAGTGAGGCAGAACTTGTTCTCAAAAGATTCAGAAGAAATAAATCATCAGGAAGAGCCAGTAGAGCTGTTTCATGCTATAGAGATTTAATCTACTTAAATTCCAACCAATTCTTTTTTAACTTTTGTAAAGTAAGATTTTACTTTAACCTTGTTTTAAATTTCTGTAAGCAGCCTTCAATCACATCCCAGGAGAAAGGTGGAGTATAAATTCAATGACTGAGTTAACTACTAAATGCTCAGTAAAGTTTAAGGCAGTAGGCAATGTGAAGGCCACGCTACAGATAGATTGACTGAATAAAGGAAATCATGCTCTGAGTTTGCAAAATCAGACAAGGACTGTCCTAACCAGGGTTTTGGGGGGTCTCTCACTGATAATCAAGTCTCCATAAGTTGAAGTTGAGTCCATAAGTTGAAATAAAATCTACAAAGGGAAGAAACAGAATTCAAGTAGAATCCATTCTACTTCATCATAGATATAGCATCCAAACCTTCAGAGATTGGCTTGTAAGATTAAATTAAGTCACTCAAAAGGACACAAATATAATGCTTTAAAAAAGAAAAGAAAAAATTAAAACAGAACAAAAAATATGCTCACTTGTTCAGTACTTGGCAATAGTGTTTTGACAGAAGAATCACCACCACTATTTACACAAAGTTTTCATCTTTCCTACAGCCTCTCTCTCATTGTTCCTTAGTACTATATGAATGAGAAAAAGATCTCTCTGGGCAGCACAAAGGCTAGAATACCAAGGGCCGCTGAGAACAGTGGGAATGCAACTTCTAGGATAAACATGCCAGCCAAGGGAAGACCAGTCTGGCCCAGAGCCACAAGTAACAGCAGACAGCTTGTCTTCTTTACTACCTGCCAGAAAAAAATCTGCTCCATTGTCTTGGGACTGTGGAAAGAAGGGGAAAAACATACTATCTTTTTGTGATCAGACTTAAATGGTCTTAAATGTTATTTTATCAAAAGAAATGGTAGAAATCTACATTAATTCAGGGTGCCCCCATATAATCATCCATTTCCTCCTTAACAAAATTAATGAGCACAGACAAATGTATACAGCAGAAATGCTGTTAGAGCTGTACAAGCATCACCACTTAAAACTCCTCATAAAAAGCACATTCATCTTGGAAGCACACTGAGCTTGATATGTTACAAACATTTGACAGACTACTTGAAACAGGTTTCTCCAAATGTATTCCAGTAAAGTGCCACATGTCCAGGCAGAAATTCCAGCTGCTTTGTCCTTTAGCAGAGATTTGCTGTGTGATATCACATACTAGTTATTCACTTGAGCAAAATAAAATAAAATGAATCTCCATAACCAACAGTACAGATATTGACAAAAACATGCCACTTGTAAAAGCTATCAAGGCAAGATGGAGATGGAAGGAAAAGTCAATAAATAGCCTCATGGTATATATTATAAAAAGAGAGTATGTTGTATGCCTGAGGAAAAATTGGCATCATTTCAAAACATGAATATTGACACTTAGGTAACAAAATCCTAAAGGAAGGGTGAAAATGAATAACAGTGACTTGGAAAATAGATATGAGCCATGCTCAGGTTTTAAATTATCATCCTGCTGAGAGATACATACCAGATAGATTTTAAAAATGTTCAGTGAAATTTGAAGAAACAAGTTTTTTTTAAAGTCCTTTGTTGTTGTGCGCCTTCAAGTCATTTCCATCTTATGGTGACCCTAAGGCAAATCTATCACAAGATTTTCTGGGGCTGAGAGTGTGTGACTACCCAAGTTCATTCAGCAGGTTTCCATGGCCAAGTGGGGAATCTAACCCTGGACTCCAGAGACATAGTCTAATGCTCAACCACTACACCATGCTGGCTCTACATAACCTTTATTAATACAACCCCCATGATTTCTGAAGGCAAGTGGGCATCTTATTTGTTAAAATGAGGATTACTGTCAAATCCAGAAAAACAATATATGCTTGAAGTAGACAGTTAATTAGCTTCCAAGTTAAGAACATGAAGGCAAGAGTTTTTACCTTACGAGTTTAATACAAAAAACAAAAAACCCTTGCATTTTCACCACAATTGAGTTCCCTTCAGTCAAATTGATTTAAATAGTGTCTTCGAAGGACTCAACTTCAGTGACTTAATCAGTTTAAATCACTAATGAGAATCCTCATTTTTAGAAGTACATTATTGTACATTATTGTTTAAAAGAACCTTAATACTTATTCAGAGATGTATTCCACCTTTCATTAGAAGATACAAAATAATCAGAGACAGAGAGCATGTGTGCTTTATGTACGCGACTTGTAGAATAGAACTGAACAGTTTATGTCTATAAACTCATATGAAAATATTCATTAAAAATAACCAGAAGTTGTATAATTAATATTCATTATAATATTTTTGACCTAGGTTATTTTAACTATTTTTTAAAAAAACCTAATTTACATTTTCAAAATCCAGCTTAAATTATGTTTTAAACTACAAAGTCCATAAACAAGTTTCTCCTGCATATACGAATATTTTTAAGAATATTTATTTATGCACATTTTAAATCTTCAGTTCTGCCACAGCAGAACATACCAAAATTCCAACACAGTCTCTAACAGCTGTGATCGTTTAAAAATAGTTTGCAATTAGTATAATAGCAAATTATAAGCTTATGAAAAGGTTTTGACAGATCTCAAAAAATAATCCACAAACAAATGTCAACACTCCCACTAGTACCATTATGAAGCTAAAATAATTTAATTTAATCTTCTTTTCCTCATAAAATCTGTGTGGTATCTCTGACATACCTAAAGTCAAAGTATTTCAAATATTTTATTTTGGGAGTGGGTGGGATATGTTCTATAGAAGACATATAAGGACTGCTTTTAGGAGGGGGAAAGCCCTCCCTTTTGGTAGCTCTTACAGCTGAAAAGTAAAAATGGGAAATTACTATATGGTTGACTTGTGGTATGTTTAGTTAAGCAGTGGATTTATCGAGAAGAGAAACTGCCATTTAGATCTGCATCAGAAGTGAATCAATTACCAACTAACACACAGTCCTACCTCTTATCTCAAAAATATCTTTCTCCTTTTCTTCTTTTATTTGCTCTAGCACCCAAATAATTACTTGAAAGACACATTTCATACAAATTAAATAATAAAGTCCAAATGCCATCACTGCATTAGTGATATACTCTGCATTTATGACATTTTATAGTGGACAGACAATATAAAGGCTTTTACACGAACATGATCTTCATTACTTTGAACTCACTTTTGTGCTCCCTGAGACAACAGCTTTGTCCACGTTCACTGGTATCTGCTCTTCAGTCTGGCAAACTCCCAATGACCATTCCGCACAGCGGTGATGAGCCCAGCAGTGACCTAACACAAGATGTTCAACAAATGCATGGGTTAGTCCTACAGCTTTTACCAAATGTAACTTACTTTACTGCTTCAAAGAATGAAGACAAAGCAGAGGAAAGTAAGGGCCGAAACAGATGGCTGTAAAGGAGTGGTGTGACGGCACCCCTTTGAGCACCGGGTTGGGGCTGCAACAACTATACAGCACGCCCCCGACCCAGCACTTTCCTGGCGCAAGAAGAAGCGGCAGCAAGCCACTCCTTTTTGCGCCAGGAAAAAGCTGTCTTTTCTGCCACAGCAGCACTTTTTCCATGCTCCTGCAGCATGCAGCATCTAAACGTCATGCCGCTGGAGCGCCAAAAAGCTGATGCCATTTAGTCAGTTGGGCGACTTCTTGGCAGCTTCCGAGAGGCTTGAGGGAGTGCATCATGTGTACGCCACGCCCCCAAACTGCCGAGAAGCTGGTGTATTCTGCTGGTCTGTTCAGCCCCTATGACAGCATAGGATAAACAGACAGAATGTCATGAATAAAAGATGTGCTCTCATCTTTCTTTATTAGCACTTTTTTCTTATAAAGCAAAAAAAACATGCATATGTCGGATATTTCAACATATATTATACATTAAAGAGAGATTTGGCTCTGTAGCTAAAAAGGTGGGTTACATTTCATTTTATTGCAGTCTCACCCTATTCTTAAAAATTATAACATTCTGTTTATTTTTATGTTTCCCTACCATATACATTTTATAAACAGCTTTGGAAGGTTATCTACCTAAAAGGTAGGTATAGCCTTAAAATAAAATAATATTAATTTCAACCAACAGATGTCACTAGAGAGAAAATCAAAGCATTTATTTTAAACAATTGAAGACTATAAATAATCATAATCATAAAACAGAAGCACAATACAACATAGGTAATCCAGAATAATATGGCAAAATAATCCAGCAATCCAGGAATTTAAATTTATATGCAGGTGTTGTAGAAGAATGCAAGGTGTTAATCCCATTGCCTTCATTCAACAGTTTTCAGCATGATTTCAGGTACATTTACACTAAAATTATTGTTTTCTCTATATCAGCCTCTCACAAGCTTGGGTCCTTTGTTCATGATGGATTACAGTTCTCATCAACAGTGACTGGTAGCAATGCCAGAGATAATGGGGCCAGTAGTCTATCATAATATGAAGGCCCACTATGGTGAGAAGCTGCTTTGGATGAACCTAGTGCTTTTTTAGTTTCTCCAGTTACGCGATACATCACAATTGTTGATACTGTAAATATACTATAACTTCTGGACACAATTCCATGGCTGGATGACATTCCTCATCAGTACTCTGATATAAGGGGGGGTGGGGGGCATTTACAGTAATTAGCCCAAGTCAGAGGGACCTCTGACCAGTGGAACTTTCCCTGGATCAAAGGAAAAGCAATGGTGCCCGCAAGAGTCCAGGATCCCCATTACTAATGGGAAGGAAGACCACCTTTTGGGGCAGTAAAACGTGGGATGAATGGGGAGGGACTGAGGCAGTTACATCTATCCCCAAGATGTGAAAAGCAGCTGACCAGAGCTAAGAGGTCTGATTGACACTAAGTCAGCAACCTGCTTTTTAAAAAAACACTCAATAAAATCTAAGGATCACAAAGGTGAAGAATTCTTTCAACTAAGGCAGTCAGTGAAAGCCTTTTAACACTGTCATCTTTGTGTAAACAAGAACTGAGTAAATGGAATCTGCCCTTCAAAATTAGGATTTAAACTGAAAAAACTGGTCGTTGGAGTGTTTGGAAGGACACAAAAAAGACTTAACAATATAAAATTTTATGGACAGATTGGATTTTATTAATTGCAAAATTGTATTGAATTGAATTAAGGGGGAAGGGAATTATACTGTGAGATTTTATCGTTTTGAAGTTGATAAGAGTGTCTGTAAACAGACTGTAATTAGAGGAGGTGCAGAACAGTGGAAGCTTCAGATTCAAACTGTGTGTAATTGCCAGAGATGGAAGATGGGAGCTCTCTCAAGATTTCCTAGAAAAGCTGTTTCCAGAGATTCATCTGCTAAAGGATTAATAATAATAATAATAAAATTTATTTATATCCCGCCCCTCTGTCGAACAATCAGGGCGGCTTACAAAAATTAAAATTCCATACAAAAATACAGGGTAAACACCCCCACTAAAAAAGTATTAAACTACACATCTGCTAAAAGATATTAACCTAAAACAACACAAAATAAAAATAAGGTAAGTACAAGAACCATAAATAAAATGGAGCAGAGATGAGCCAGAAAATGGAAGAGGTAGAGCTGGACAAACTCCTGAGGCTGGGAATCTAGTCGGGAAAGGCCTGCCGAAAGAGATCCATCTTCACAGCCTTTTTAAAGCTGCTTAAGGTTGTAATCTGACAGATCTTATCCGGCAGGCCATTCCATAGTCTGGGGGCAATTACCGAGAATAATAATAATAATAATAATAATAATAATAATAAATTTTATTTCTACCTCGCCTTTCCAAAAAGATCAAAGCGGCTTACAAAAATTAAAAAAGACCAATATAATACAAAGATTAAAAACCGGTCCAAGGAAGGGAACAGGAATCAGCTAAATCACAAGATATCAGGGAGGAACAAAAGGAAACAATCCGGGGTCAACAGAATGGTACATGGAGGAAAGATACCGTTACTAAGATGGAAAAGCCAATTGAAATAAGTACGTTTTTAGATTTTTCTTAAAAGAGGCTCAAGAGACAGAGGAGTGGATGCCCTCTGGGAGGCTGCAGACAGCCTTGTTTTCATTGGCTGCAGCAAATTCCTCCTAGAGGACCAGAGTGTGCAGGGAGGATTGTATGGGAGGAGGCACTCCTGAAGATAGGTTGGACCCAAGCCATTTAGGGCTTTAAAGGTAATAACCAACACCTTATACTGGGCTCAGAAACTAATTGGCAGCCAGTGAAGGGACTTTAATACCGGTGTAATGTGGCCGACGATCAAGACATGGAGAAATAGATCTGGGTGTCATCAGCGTACTGATAACACCCAGCCCCATTTCTCCAGATGATCGCACCCAGCGGCTTCATATAGATGTTAAACAGCATCAGGGACAGAATGG
>CM034710.1:120214701-120224999 GCA_020142125.1 Phrynosoma platyrhinos | reverse complement strand
GTCACACTCTCCTCAAAGGACTGTGTTCACAGTCTGGGGATGCTCCTACATCCGTCGCTTCAGATGACAAATCAGGTGAATGCAGTGGTCGAGAGCACCTGTTATCAGCTTTGGCTGATATGCCAGCTGCACCCTTTCCTGGCAGTTAGGGACCTTGAAACCGTGTAACATGCACTGGTAACTTCTTGTCTCAATTTCTGCAATGAACTCTACATGGGGCTACCCTTGTGCCTAGTTCAGAAACTTCAATTGGTACAGAATATGGCAGCCAGGCTGGTCTCAGGTAAAACCAGAAGAGACCACATAGCATCTATTCTAAGACTGCTCCACTGGCTGCCTATCAGTTTCTGGGCACTGTATAAGGTATTGGTCATCACCTTTAAAGCCCTAAATGGCTGGGGTCCAACCTATCTTCGGGACTGCTTCCTTCTGTATAATCCACCCTGCGCACTAAGGTCCTCTGGAATTTATTGCTACCTATAAAAACTAGATTATCTGCAACTGTCCAGAGGACCTTTTCGGCTATCGCTCCCAGACTGTCTGTCACTTGACCACCTTAAACAGCTTTTTAAAAGCTGTTAAGACAGATCTCTTCTGGCAGGCCTTTCCTGAGTAGATAACTGGTCACCGAAATAACTGACCATGGTTTCCACTACAGCTATTTTAATTTATTTATCATTTATTGTAGTTTATTATTTTTAAGTATGTTTTTAAACTTCAATTGTTTAGTTGTATTTTAGGGAGGTGGGCTATTGGGGGATAGGATTGTTTGTTTTATTGTGTAAGCCGTACCAGTTGTATTTTACAGAGAGGCGGGATACAAATAATTTTTATTATCATTATTATTATTATTATTATTATAACAATCAGGATAAACTCCACTGGGCATTATTGAGAAGATGGCAATAGAAGAATGGAGTTGTGGAGAAGAACTGCTTCAAAATGTTCTATCTCAAAAAGGATCTTTATCAGCTATCAGTGTAACTGCTGAATTATAGAGAATACTTTCAGAAAAAACATCCAAAAACAAATGGAAATTTTAAAAATATGTTTGAAAATTGTTACTGGGCTAGTCTTACACAAAAATTAATCCGATGATGGAAGGGAACCATGAATTGTGTTCTTGTAGATGTATAGAAGTATCTTCCTACCTGATGTCCTAAATATGCTTTTTTACTACAATTTCCTTCAGTCCCAACCAGCATGGTCAGTGGCCTCTTTTTCTGGCATTTTTTTCCTGTTTCTGATTATTTTTTGTGGTCTTATGCATGGTTTTGCTGCTTTATGTTTTTGTCTTATTAGTTAAGTGATTAGTTAATTATTAACGTTTGAATGTTTTGTTAAGTGTTGTTAAGTGTTCTGAGGGCCCTCTTAGGGCCAAAGATATGGGGTACAAATGATTCTTCACTTAAATCAACTGTTTTTGGACACAGATCTGTACACACACACACACACACACACACACACACGATCATGCGTATGACTTACTTTAATCTGATTGATTTCAGTGGATGTACTCGATGACTGGAATCCTGTTATCACTACCACAGCATAAATATCCAAAGCAAATGTCTAAATGTGGACCCTCATGGAACTAAACACTCCACAAGCATACACATATCACTCTTACTTTTTTGATCTGGTGTGTGTGTATGAGCTTTCAGGTTGCTTGTTGATCTATGGTGACCCCATGAATTTCATAGGGCTTTTTAGGCAAGGAATAGAGGTGGTTTTGCCAGTTCCTTTGTCTGAAATGTAGCCCACAGCACCTGGTATTTGTGGGTGGTCTCCCATTCAAGTACTCTTACCAGGGCTGACCCTGCCTAGCTTCCAAGATCAGTTGGAATCTGGGGCCTTTAGGTTAGGTGGGGAGAAAATTCACCATTCTGCAGACAGTTGTAGTGCCCACTGCATGAATTACACTATATATGTACAGTTGCCCCTCTGTTTTCATGGACTTCAAGTATGCAGTCTTAGTCATTCATGGACCGGCAAGCCCCATTGGCTAAAATGGTGCACGTGTGCACTGCGCACGTGCAGGGCTGCACATGGGAACACGTGGCCATTCAAGCCAATGAGGCTTGAATATCTGTGAATTTTCATGGGGATGGGTGGGTCTGGAACAGATCCCCCACAAAAATGGAGGGCCAACTGTATAGGATCTTGCCCTAAACATTACCAAGTTTCTATTTACCTCAATATGCTTTAAGGATTACAACAGTATCATGTAACAAGCCTCACAATCTTTAAAAAGGCTCCAGTCTGAAATAGCCATATCTTCATGACTATACTTTGGCCATATCATGAGAAGGCATGATTCATTAGAAAAGACAGTAATGCTAGGAAAGGTAGAAGGTAGTAGAAAAAGAGGAAGACCTCATGCCAGATGGCTAGGCTCAATCAGGAAGGTCATGGGTCTGGATTTGCAGGACCTAAGCAGAGCAGTGGAGGATAGGGGATCTTGGAGATTTCACATACATAGGGTTGCCATGTACTGCTGTCAAGGGCAGTTAACAACAACAAGTGAAATAGCCAAATTATTCTCAGGTGTTTCCCCCCCCCCCCTTTAGACTATTTTCAAGAATATGGAGAAGTGTTTGAAAATTAGCTCACCTTAAAAGCTATCAAAAAAATGAAACTACAAAAAAATCTAAATGCATTTTTCCACTGACCATAAGCATAGGTGAAATTTATATTGACCAATGTCTCACATGCCTATTAGTCAGAGGAGTGAATGATAAATACATTTAAATGTATTAAATATTACATAAATGATAAAACAAGTTTGAGGTTAACTACAATTTCAACCCAGGGTTAAAGTTTTGAAACTCTGGAACAGAAATCTTGGTTAACACACATCAATAACTTTTAGTCATAATTAAAAGTGATATGAGAAGTGAATTTGTACTTGAAAGATGGGTTAGCACATGCTCCCATAGCCTGTTTCCTATCCCTTAACTGTCACTGAGCAAAACCTATGTTATTATCTTCACAGGTCTTATTTCACCCATCAAACAGTGCATAGTTCTGAAAGAAAAGTTCCATGCTGTTGTGTGTAGCACAAACAAAGCCATGTGGTACTTACAAGTTTAATACTCTTTTATCAGGTATTTACCCCTTAACTAGCTAAATGAAGTGTATGCGGAAATGATTTTTATACATAAATATGAATTGAAAAAAATAGTGAAGGCAAAAGGACACAAATACAGTCCACAGTCATGACTACAGGCGCCCCTCTGTTTCCGCAGACTTCGAGTCCGTGGTCTTGTCCATTCGTGGGCAGAGAGGGACACAATGGACAAAATGAGGTGCACACCTGTGGTGCATGCTGCTATTCAAGCCAATGGGGTTTGAATATTGGCGATTTTCTGTTTTTGCAGGGGGGTCTGGAACAGATCCCCTGCAAAAACATAGGGGTGACTATACTAATATCCCAGTCTTTGGGGGGTTCCAAAACAACAAATTAATCCAATCAGAGTTAAGTCAATGTTACTCTAACTGTAGCTAGAAGCACAGGGTCTTGATATCAGCGTTCAAGTGAAGTCCCATTGTCCCTAATGGCAGAGCAGCTGTGTGCATACACTGCCACTAGGGACAATGGAGGCTGTCTCTAATGGCAGTGCGGCTCCGGGCAGGCATTGGGTACAATGCGGGCTTGCCGACCATAGATGCTCAAATCCATGGATGGCAATTCCATGGATATCAAGGCCCCATTGTACACCAGTCAAGAGATAATCTGCTTAGACAAAAAAATGGATCCTTCCGAGGTTGCTAAAATGAGTACCCAACTGTTGGGGGGCAATGAGCTTACAGTTGTAAACCGCTTAGACATCCCATAGCGCGATATGAAGCGGTATATAAATGAAGCTGCTTTGCTTTACTTTGCTTTATATTGTGTTCATTTACTGTACTGCAGAGAGTATACCATACTATTTGGTCCATGAAAAAGTAAGTGGTATGTGCAGGTAAATGAGTCCTTAGGAGCATAGGACGGAAAAAGCCATAGGGCAACTTAGATCCCATTGCAAGTCTTGTGTGGATTTGGTGACTTGGAGACTGTGGCCCAAAACACACAGTCTAAGTCAGGGGTAGGCAACCTTTTTGAGCTGGGGGCCAGATTGCTGTCCCTCAGACAATTGGGGGGCCAAAGCACCATAAATAAATAAATAAATAAATAAATAAATAATATTTTTTTAAAAAAAATATATGCATGCACACTCTCTCAGCCCCAGAAAAGCCATGGCAAAACCCCTGTGGAGATTTTGCCAATAAAAACCCCAAGAACATGTAATAACAACAATAATCAATATCATCGTGGCGGGTGGCGGCAGGACCGGCCTGGGGCCGGTCCAAAGGCTTCGGGGAGTTGCATCCGGCCCCCAGGCCTTAGGTTGCCTACCCCTGGTCTAAGTAAAGTGGCTTCCAGCCACTGTGAGGGTGTGGCGTTCAGATGACAAACGCTCCCAAAGCGACCAAAAGCCAAAAGGCCCCGCGATCCAGTCCTTTAGACCAGATAAAAAATGAGCAGATATAATCCAGCTCATGGCGATGCTGGTTTGGGACTGTGGAGGCAGCCCTCTTCAGAAGCAGACCATGCTGTCACCACGGTTCTAGCCTGATTGCAGCCAGACCAGCCTCCAGCTGCTCTTTTTTGGCCAGCCCTGGTGGCACAGTGGTTCAGCCCTGGTGGCACAGTGGTTAAATGACGGTACTGCAGCCACTCACTCACAAACCACAAGGTTGTGAGTTTAATCCCACTGAGGGGCTCAGGGTCAACTCAGCTATGCATCCTTCTGAGGTCACTAAAATGAGTGTCCAGCTTGTTGGGGCCAGTTAGCTTACAGTTGTAAATCTCTTAGAGACTGCTTAATGCGGTATGGAGTGGTATATAAATGAAGCTGATATTGCTATTGCTGAGGACAGGTGCAATTGCTCATCATCAATATCTGACATCCACAGTTACTGGGAACTGCTGTTGAATGTGACAGCACAGTTTGTTGCACTTTACAACAAAACAAAAGTGTATAGGCAGGCAGACGGTGAATTTTCTTTTTGTTTGAAAGCAGACAGATTGTTGAAATACTAGAAATCTGTCAGGTTACTCAAGAAAACATATACAACCTGCCTAGAGAAAGGCTCCTGGGGTGAGAAAAACTTTCACAGACAGTACAGCTCTTAATATCACTCCCTCTGCAGTACATGGAGGGAGGGATTGGGAAATAAAAATTTATAAATATAAAAAGGCATTCCACTGGGGTAAAGTAATTAGCCAAAAAGGGAGTCCTTCCACTAAGAATGTGAAAGCCAGGATGTTCCATTATTTTCCGATAGCCAAAAAAGAGAAAGAGAAAGAGAGAGAGAGAGAGAGAGCGAAACATAAAGAATATTTGAGGTATCATTCCATCCAGTGCATGTACTTAAACCATATTCATCAGAGGCATTTATCTTAGGTTCTGACCATATTCTAGAAATACGCCCAGTACATGCACTAAAGATAAAAAGGAAGAGTATATACCTGGATTCTTAAGACTGAGGCACAGAGTAAAAAGTAGTTTACATTATATTGAAGTGTATAATCTGGACTTAGCAATTTATTTATCTTTTGACTATCATTCTTCAAGTTTGTTTAAGCCATTTAAAAACCTTTAAAACACCTCTATGCAATTATGTGAGAACTGTCAAATATAATGAAGAGGAAGCACTGCCACTATATGTGCCCTTACCAGTTTCCACAGTGTTTTCTGTTTCTGCTGCTTCCAACCCATCCATGCTGTCTTCATCCTCCACTGCAGGTTTTCCTCTACTTCGAGGCCTAAGAAATATAAGAATGGGAATGTTAATAATATAGCAGAAATAGCCTTAGCACAAAACTGTCAATCACACTATTATTAAAATGTTAAATAAAACAAATTAGCTGCAATTTAGAAGTATTAAAAGACAGGCTTTTGAGAGGGGTCAGTTAGTTCTGAGAATGGAATACACTACAAGATTAAATTTTCTGAGAATGGAATACACTACAAGATTAATTTTTTTAATTTTTTAAATATTTATTTATTTATTTATTTTTGGTGCTTCGCCCCCCCCAATTGTCTGAGGGACAGCAACCCGGCCCCCGGCTTAAAAAGGTTGCCTACTCCTGCCTCCTAAGAGAACAGAGGGCCACACCTGTACCTGTACATTATCTGGTACATGTAGGTCACCATCGAAACAAGCAGTACCTTAGGAACAGTCAGGGTCAAATTGTAGACTGACATTTCTTAACTGGATTGCAATTCACACACATCAAAAACTGTTTTTGAGAATCTGCTGTTTCAAATTGTGGTGCCCAGACACATATTCCAGGTGAGATTTGACCAAAGCAAAGTTGAGTGATACTATGGCGGCGGCGGTGGCGGGGGTTGGCAGGAGCCGGGAGACGGGGGTTGGTGGGCCGAGTGCGGCCTGCAGGCCGTAGGTTGCCGACCCCTGATCTAGACACTATATTTCTATTGTTGCAGGCTAGAAGCACAACGGCTTTTTTAGCTGCTGCATCACACTATTTACTCACATTCAGACTTCCAGATCTCTTTCACACATACTGTTGTCAAGACAGGTTTCACCCATCTTATCTCTGTGCATTTCACATTTTTTTTCTCTCTTAGTGCAGTACTGTACCTTTCTCCCTGTTGAAATTTATTCTGATAGTTTTGGCCCAGCTCTCCAATCTGTTAAAGTTGTTTTGATTTCTGATCTTGTCATCTGGGATATTGGCTACCTCTCCTAATTTGGTGTCATTTGCAAAGTTGATAAGCATGCCCTCTATTTCATCATCCAAAGCATTTATAAAGATGCAGAATAGCAGTGGACCAGGACAAAACCTTATGGCACCCCACTAACTGGAACTAATTGCCTAGAGATTTGTTAGGGTCTTCTTAATTGGATGTCTTCAAAAAGAGTCTATACAGCTACCTGCTGGAGAGGCTTTAGCTGGAGATCCTGCACTGAGCAGTGCATGATTTTCAGCTAAAGCCTCTCCATCTGGTAGCTTTACAGACTTTGATGACCCATGAGGCCCATTCCAATGCTATTAATCTAAAATTCTTCTTTTAAAAACTGTCCATTCCTGAAACCATATTGGAATTTTTAAAAAAGGCCTTTGCCTGCTAATGGCAGGACAATGAGTGGACTAGTCTGGCTTTCCTAGGAAGAGAGTTCTAGAGATTAAGAGCAGTCATCAAGAAGACACTCTCTCATGTTCCCACTAGAAGTAACTAAAGTTGGCAAGATCAAGAGAAGAGGCTCTCCAAAGATCCCAGATCCAAAGATCTCAGAGCCTAGTCAAGCTTGTAAGGGAGAAATACAGTCCTTTGGATAGCCTGAACCCAAGCCTTAGAGGGCTTTATACATCACAGCAAGCATTATGAATTGTGTCTGGAAAGGCAATGCTAGCAAGTGGAGTTGTTGTAATAAGGGAGACGTGTTGCCTGTAACCAGCCCCAGGCGATGGTATGGCTATAGCAAGTAAAGTTTCTCAACACTTTACAAAGACAACCCCATGCAGGGCATGTTACAGTAATCTAAATGGAACAAAGCTATTAGAACTGGAGTGTCCACTAAAGATGACAAACACACATGGGCCTCTATTATGCTCTTATCATACAGAAGGGCAGCAACAGCCAAAATGCTTCAAAAGGCATAGTGATGAGAATCTATATATTATGTGTAATGCTAACATCATCAGGACTTATATATATCAGTCATACTAGTAACTAGAGAAAGAAGGCATTGACAAAAAATATAATGGAATATTAAAAGCACAATACTCGATTACTCCAAATTGTCACATGTACATCGAGCCCTTGGTATCTACTGGGGTTTGCTCCCAGGACCCCCTGTGGAAACCAACATCCAAATTCTCCAGTTCTATTATATGCAGTGGCATAGTAAAATGGTGTTTCTTATATAAAATGGCAGAATCAAGGTTTGCTTTTTGGATTTTGCCATTTTATATAAGATTGGTGAATCCATGAATGCAGAATTTGTGGATAGTAAGGTCCAACTGTACTACCTTCTCAAGAAAACCAGTTGATTAAATTCAAATATTTTCCTTCTGTTTATTTTACAGACTACACATACAAAACTTTTCTATTCACATCCTACAGTGCATATATCAATACATAAGGAACTAAACACACACACATTTTAAATGTGTCATACTGCTGATTTCTTAACTGTGTCTCCCTCTAAAAATTTTTTTGAAGAATACATTTAGCATTAGCAAAATCACAGGTTTGAACTAATTGAATATAATTACTTCTTTTCAATAAAGAACATACCCACATCTGGTGTTTTCATGCAATTTTCCTCTTTTGCATTTACTACAAAAGACCTTCCAGCTACTGCACAGGTTTAAAATAGATCCATTAGAGGAAAATTACAAAATAGAATATATTTATACTTTGATTTAATTTGGCTCTAGTATATTAAACATGCTGAAGAAATGGTACACTATTCTGTAACACAATATAATTATGCTACACAATTGCCAAATGACTTAAAATTTTAAAAGGGAGGTATAAAACAATTGTCCCGGATGGTGAAATCAGTGATGTCCAACCTGGATAAACACTTCATTTAGGTTTATTTTAATGAGTATTTATAAGCAACTCATCAGACACAGCATTGAATGATTTATAAATTAAAGGAGAAGATACAACAAAACAAGCTATAGCAGACAGGTACAAGCAGCATAATAAAAGAGAGAAGAAAGCAGTCTGAAAATCCCCAAAGACCAAAATATATAAAAGGCTTGGAAAATAAAATCATTTTTACGCACCACAAATGTAAAAGGAGAAATGGTGCTAACTGAGCAGCTGTAGGAATGACGTTCACAGGAGGCTGAAAAGGTCCTGTCTCCAACTGCAGCACAAGTTGCTTGAGATGGCAGTTGGAAATGGAGCAGGTACATGCAATCAACTCTTAAAAGCTAAGCAGGATCATACTGAGTAAGTACTGTAATCTTTTTGAGTTCCTCACCCAAAACATTAATAGATTTAGGGGATCCAACCACCACTTTTAACAGTGTTAATAAAATAAGCAGGAAACAGATTTAACTATTTCAAAACTGTCACAATGAGACTGCTTATCAGGTCCCTGTTAGAAATTATGCCATCTCCTACCTCTATTGTTGTTATTAAGGACCCTCTTAAGAAGCACAACAAACAACATATCACAATGCTCCAATGAAGACATTACCAACACATGAAATACTGTGGCCAGGCTAACAACTAATTAACAACTAATTAGGACAGTGAAGTTGCTCCATCAGAGGAGTGCAGCTACACCCAGAATACCATGTTCCAGACCAGAGGGGGTCACCTACCCACAGAAAGTTTGAAAGGGTTGAATATTAATTTAATAAAATTAAATATTAGACATTTCAAAGTTTATTAACTAGAATAAACACTAATAATAAAAATGGTTTAACTCCATGAGTTATCATTAATTAATTGTTAGTATTATCAATGCCATGGGATTTACAAAGAATGTCATGGAGGCTGTCACTGTTGGCCTTAGGGGAGCACATTTTATCAATGGCTCCTTCAAAGGTGCCTTCCTTCAACCTGGAATTTTTACCCACATAGACTGCAAGTATATAATAGTTTATTGTCTGAGAATGGTGAGAGTCTAACCACATCTGGCAACTAACAGATTGGGGATACCTGTCCCAAAGCATGGGATCTCTTCTTATAACATTCAATTCAGTTTGTCACTCACCTGTATTCCTCTTTTCTTTCTCCTACCAACTTTACTTACTCGTCAAATACATTATTTAAGGTTAATAATGAGTGATTTGTTTCAGTTAGAGGGCACTGATTCACCACAAGTACAGTGATATGTGGAAAGTTATAAAGACTGTCAATCCAGAATGGAGAGGTCTTAATCTGAAATTTAAGTGTCTGAGCATATGCAGAATATTTGTCTGCACAACATACCCACTCCATCCTTTCTGCCTCTCCACTCTCAATCCATAAGTATGGTCTGTAAAGATCAGGAGCAGGGCACATGTTTTACACGCAGGAGCTAAAGATCCTGAATACAACCTGTGGCATCTGTAGTCTTCATGATGAAGTATGTAACAAGCCTATTCCTCTTCATATTCACCTTGCCTTAGCTGTACAATTAAAACAGGGGTAAGGAGGAGGAGAGGTACCGTGTTTCCCTGAAAATAAGACACTGTCTTATATTTATTTGCCCTCAGGAAGACGCACTATAGCTTATTTTCAGGGGATGTCTTATTTGTCCTGACTCCGCCCTGA
>CM034710.1:120192244-120211931 GCA_020142125.1 Phrynosoma platyrhinos | reverse complement strand
AGAGGGAGAGAAGAACTGCTGGACCTGATCCCCTTCCCACTACCATTCTCTTTTCCTTTTGTGTCATGTCTTTTTAGATTGTAAACCTGAGGGCAGGGAACTGTCTATTTAACTATTTGTAAGCTACTCTGAGAGAGCCTTTGTAGCTGAAGAGCAGGGTATAAATACTCCAAATAAATAAATAAAAAATAAATAAATATTATATGCAGACCCCTGCACACCCACTAAGAAGATTGCTGCAGAGATACGTATATAATTGCTGTCTGGGTTTTCAAAAACTCACTTTCTACACTATAAAACACAGGATATACAAATAGGCTAAATACAGTTTAATTGAAAATAACAAGTTACTGTGCACTCAAGTGACACAGCCCACAACCATGATCTGGTGCTTCAAGGTAAGAGAATAACTGCATTGGTACACTTTGTTGTACCAGGTAAACTTTAGTCCAAAATAAGCATAACAGCATTACCCAATAAAGCTATATGGTTTTTAAAGTATGATTATGAAGAAGAGAAACAGAAAGGAAAGAGAGAAAATAAGAAACAAGGGAAGGGAAGGGGAAGTTCCTAGGATATGAACAAGGGTGATATGCATACATTGATAAAACCTGACCATATTTCCAAAAAATGTTAAATTGAAGTTGACATCTATGAAATATACACTCATGCAAAGCTAACCACTGCAAGATAGATGATGTATGGTTGATCTTTACAGCCTTGGTCTCTATGTTTCTATGTCTCTATGTCTTTTTGTAACAGTAAAGCACAAAGGATCCAACAACACTGACTCTCAATTAAATTCCATATTATAGGAGTATATTTTAAAGAACATATGCATCGACAAATGTCAAAAGATTTCTATACTACAAAATTAATATGTTTTAACACATCCTACCAGACAGGAATCACTACTAGAAACACCCACATCGTATGCTACAAGGAAATATTATCTGCATTACACTGCCAGCTTTTAGCTGAAGCAGGTTTTTTTTTCTAGAAAGGCATAATTATATCCACCTGCTGAGAAAATAAATACATCATTTTTTTTGCTTGACCAAACATAGTTTTAAATCTAAAGAGATTTTAGATATTGAGGTTAGGACAGTTTCCCTATAGATTATTTACACAGGACTAGCTAGCTCTGTTCCATTCAAACTATTCCTTATCAACATCAAATGCAGTGCTTACAAACAAACATTTATAAACCAGGCTTGTTGGTTTCCCTTTCTCTGATGATATGATTAATGTTTCCAACACAGTAGGGATAGCTGAGGCACTCAGACATAGTAGTCCTTATATAAAACACAAGAAAGCATTGCAATCATAAATACATAGTGCATACAAGTGTAACTATAAGTAGACTGCAATATTGAAACTGGCAAAAATTCTAAGTCTCAACCAATCAACTGATCCAAAGTGTAAATACCACAGTCAATCAACTTTCTTAATAAAAGGACTGTCTCACAATTTTCTAATTACAGATCCCTCAAAATTAGTTTAGCATGACCAAATAGATCAAACTGTAATTAACAAAAGAATGTATGCTAAGCCACCCTGGCAACAGATATCACAGGAGGCATTGTCCCTAAGCCAATCCATCAAAAAAGATGTTCCCAGTAGGTTGGCTCCAATATGGACCAAGGATCTGAATTGGGCCAAGTTTCCCAATTACCGTATTTTTACAATCCAGGGCACATGCCCTATGGTACAAATTCAAATTTGGAAAATTAAGTCTATCTCCTGAAATTTACAGTTGCATCTTTCTGAGCAAAAAACAGAGTGGTGAGAGCTTGTCATATCTATTTCCTAAATACGATTTTGATTTTCTGAAAGTAAACCTGAGGGATATTTTAGAAAACATACAGTAAAACAGTCTTCTTAAATATATTAATCTTAACTCAAACATTTATTTTGACTGATGTCCATCTATCCAAACCCAGAGATATATCAACAAGCAATGTAGACAAACTAAGGTCCAAAACACATTGCAGAAATAATCCAGTTTGAGACTACTTTAACTGCCCTGGCTCAGTGCTAGGGAATCCTAGGAATTTAGCTTATTTTGGCGCAGCAGCTCTCCAACAGAGGTGGTTAAATGTTCTACAAAGCCACAGTTCCCAGAATTCCCTAAGATTGAGCCAGGGCTGTTAAAGTGGTCTCAAACTGGATTATTTTTGTAGTGTGAACCTCAATTTAACAATTTTGGACCTCAGTTTAATCATTTCAGTACTATCCTGAGGAACCAATACTGTATATTCTAATACCTAATAGCTTGTAGATAACGTAGGCGCAGGACAACCCAACTGTGTGAGTCACACAGACCACAAAGAAGAACCTGTCAATTTTACAATAAACTATCAATAAAATTAATAATAGTTTAAGACCTAAGTAATAAAAAAGCAGTTTAAAAACAATACTTTTAAAACAGTACAGCATCCTACTAAAAATGCTTTGTTTTAAAATACTGTGTTTTTAAACTAATATTTTCCTGCCAATGGATATACAATGATGCCGGGGCCATACTAGGTTTTCTAAGAAGGGAATTCCAAGGCCTAGAGGCAGCCACCGTAAAAGCCTCTCTCGTATCTCCGCCAAATGTGCCCATTACAGTGGTAGCGAAAGATGAGCCTCTCCTTAAGATCTCAAGGCCCAAGGAGGCTCACCTGGGGAGATATGGAGTTTTTGATAGCTTGAACCAAAGCCATATAGAGCTTTATAGATGATAGCTAGCACTATGTAACTTTATAGATTATAACTACTGCTGCAGACCAGTAGCCAACTGAGCCACTGTATCAAGAGAGTTGCTTTCTCTGGTAACTAGCCCAGCCACAATTAACAAAGATGTCAATTAGTCATGGTGACAGGCCCCCTTTTTTGATTCAGGAAGCATCCTCCCTTTGGAAATTTGATCTTTGGAACAGAAGCTGGGTATTCTCACTTGTGAATAATTTTGAGGCATCGATCCTAATTTTGTGATGAGTTCTGATATCCCCCTTTCACTTCACGCACACAGCTTTTAATTTGAAATTTCTGCTAGAAACTGTTTCAGGTAACTTGGAAAACAATAAAAACATTGTCAAATTCTGAGGCATTTTCACAATACCCCCCAATGAGTTATAGCTACCACAGACAGAGAGACATACCCATACAAACATGCAGTATTATTATTGTTGTTGTTGAAGAATTGGCATTATCCCTTCCTTTTGCTGGATGCATTCTTTCTAGATGCCTTTCATGCATTTTGAGAGGCTGAAACAATTCTTCTGCATTACACTACTGAGGAAACTACACTTTTGGAAAACTATATTCAACCTCAGCAGCAGCAACCTAGACAAACAGACTGGCAACCAAACCAACAAAGCTTTAAAAAGGCATCAGACAAGGATATTAAAATTTGCTTTTGTTGTTCACAACAGCAGTCAAGACCAGCCTCTACAACACAGAGGCGTTGCGGGGGCGGGGGGGGGGGGAGAAACTCATGATAAATGGAAGGGATCATCTCAGAAACCTTCTTGCAGATGACATGTTAATGGCTTCCTCCAATGCAAAAGAGGCAAGACCTGAAGTAAAGAGCAGACTAATGGGATCTCAGGGCGTGGCAGGGCAAAGAATTAATTATCTAAAGTCTGAGCTAAGATGCATTACGCACAAACACACACACATGAATGCACACACAGCAGACGTCTAGAAAGTACTGATGGTAACTCTGAAATACATCAGCTTCATGTCCTTAGGAGCAGTTATGACTTAATACCTTTCACAACCCCAGAGAAGGAACTCTAAACCTTTAATTAACCTTCTAAACCATGAACGAGGGACACAGAAATTATTTTGTTTATTAAAATATTTGTATTCCACCCTCTGTCCAAAGATCTCAGAGCAGTGTACAATAGAACAAGGCAATCAATTTAAAATGATAAAGTGAGCCAGGCAAAATACTTTAAATTGGTTTAAAACCATGCACATTTATGAGACTGTACAGTATAAAGGCCCCAAAATCTTTTGTAAGCAACCATGTTTTCACTTGGTCCCTAAATGACAGCAATGTAGAGCAGGGTATAAATACTCCATAATAATAATAATAATAGGTGCCTGTCAGGCCTCTAAGGGGAGGATGCTCCATAATTGGGGGACACAGTGGAGAAGGCCCTCTTCCATGTCCTCCAACAGCATTTCGCACTAACTGAAAGGGACAGAGAGGATGGACCCTCCAGCAGATCTCAGATCTTAAACAGGTATATTTAGAGAGAGACACTCATTCAAGTATCATGCTTCCAAGCCACTTAGTACCACTTAGTACTTAGTACCTTCATTCACACCCATACTTGCAGCCAGTTCAGTTCATTTAAAACTAGTATTAAGTGGTGGCTGCATGATGTTTTGGTCAGCAATCCAGCCACTGCATTTTACATTAGCTGCAGTTCCCAAGTCATCTTTAAGGGCAGCCCATGCCATGCAGAGTGCACTGCAGTAATCTGATTATTGTCTCTCCTTTATAAGTCACAGAGATGCCATCAAGATGATGAACTTGACCTTGCTGCTTACCTCCCCTTTTTAAGGGCTTCCAATTTTGATCCAACCAACATACTTTAAGAAGTACAGTGGGCCCTTGTTACCTGCTGGGGTTTGGTTCCAGGATCCCCCATGAATAACAAAATCTATGGATGTTCAAGTCCAATTAAATATAATGGCACAACAAAGTGGTGTACCTTATATTAAATGGCAAAATCAAGGTTTGCTTTCTGGAATTTATACTTTTTGGGAATATATTTCAAGCCGTGGATGCTTGAATTCATGGATTCAAAAAATCCATGGATAAGGAGGGCCAACTGAATAAAGACATTATTCCCTGATGTGGACAATCCTCCCTCAGAACTATCAAGAAAACCCTATACCAGGGGTAGGCAACCTTTCTGAGCCGGGGGCCGGGTTGCTGTCCCTCAGACAATTGGGGGGCCGAAGCACCAAAAATAAATAAATAAATAAATAAATAAATAAAAATTAAAATAAAAATTAAAAATTAAAAAAAATTAAGAAATATGCATGCACACTCTCTCAGCCCCAGAAAAGCCATGGCAAAACCCCTGTGGAGATTTTGCCAAGAAAACCCCAAGAACAAGTAATAACAACAATAATCAATATCATTATGGAGGGCGGCAGTGGCGGCGGCAGGACTGGCCTGGGGACAGTCCAAAGGACTTGGGGGGCCACATCTGCCCTATACAAACAGTCCATATTCAGGGAAACAGCTTCCTAATATTAAAGTATACAATGATGCTTTCCAATATTTTAGTGGAAGTTAATTCATTAAATCCACTGATTCACAAACTTTGGTCCTTCAGGTGTTGAAGCTCCAGCCAGCTTGGCCAACAGTCGGGACTTCTGGAAGCTGAAGTCCAAAGCATCTGGAGGATCAAAGTTTGGGAATCACTGAAAATCATTCCAATAGGTTACAGTAGAATCATCTTCTGCCTCTATCTCATTAAGACCCTTCCCATTCCTGCACACTAAACTAGATTTTAAACCTGATATAATCCATTCTTAAAAGCAAGAAGAAAACCTAAATTCATTGTAACTCCACTAAATCAATGGGCATGTCAACAATTATATAAATTTCATTGATTCAATGGGACTAATCTAGTTGCTACTAAGAATTGGAATTAGGCCAAATAATGTGGTCACTCTGAAACTGAAAATTCTCTGACACCTCTGCTTCCATTTTGATACAGTATTTTTACAAAGCTGGATAGACTTTTTTATTATTTGAAGGCCTTTTCAAGGTGTGAAGTAGCACAACATTTGAGTTTTATACTAAATACAGCACAGGATTTGTCTGCTTATAGTTTGTTTTGGGGATATTTAACAGTGAAATGGGAAAGTGAAAAGGGAAATCAGCTTTGAATACTGTGAGAACTCATAGTGGCCAAATGTATAAAGAAAGAAAGCCCCCCCCCCCACTACATTATACACAGAATGGTGGACAGAAGATACTTTGTACTTCACTGTAAAAAAGAAAGTAATCATTAATGCAGATGGTGCCATGTGACTTTTAAAATTTTGTGGGACTGCAGTTCCCCATCAGCTTTAGCCATTACCGCTGATGTTAAGGAAAGATGGCAACTGAAGTCCAATGGCATCTGGAAGGCCACCCCTATCAAGAGGAGAGAGGTTAGCTTAAAATATCTAAGCAAGTTCTTAGAAATATTTGATAGTTAATTTTCTCTTTTGTACACTTGATTTTTATTTGTTTTGTAAATCTGTCTATATGGTGGAGTCAGTAATGGTTGTAGAAACCAAACATAGGGATGATTATTTATTTATTTATTTATTATATTCATTTATATCCCATCTTTCTCCCAATAACGGGACTCAAGGCAGCTAACAGCATTTAAAAACAATACAGATTAAAAACACTATGAAAGTTAAATTAAAATATACAATTAAACAATCATATATTAAACAATTAAAATATTGAAATGCCTTAAAAACAATAAATATAAAAAACTATATACTGACCCTTAAAAAAATCTTCAAAACCAGCACCACAAGCATTAAGAGCCCAACCTGAACAGTCTGTAAAGGCCTGGAAGCACAAAAATGTTTTAACTTGCTGCCAGAAGGAGAGCTAGGATGAGGCCAGGCTGGTCTCTCTCGGAAAAGAATTCCAAAGTCTGGGAGCAGCCACCAAGAAGGCCCTCTCTCTTGTTCCCACCAAAGGAGCCTGAGAAGGTAGTGGGATAGAGAAGAGGGCCTCTCCTGGTAATCTTAAAAACGCTAATGGGCTTGTACAAGGAGCTATGGTCCTTCAAATAACCTGGACTCAAGAGGTATAGGGCTTTATAAATCCAGCACTTTGAATTGTATCCAGAAATGACAGTGAAGCTGTTGCAATAAGGGAGCTATGTGTTTCCTGTATCCAGTCCCCAGTTAACAACCTGGCTGCAGCTCTTTGGGCCAGTTGAAGTTTCTGAGCACTTTTTAAAAGCAGTCCCACATACAGTGCATTACAGTAGTCCAAACGTGATATAACCAAGGAATGTACCACTGTGGCCAGATCAGATGTTTTCAGGAACAGGCACAGTTGGCACACTAGCTTTCACTGTGCAAAAGCATTCCTGGTTACTGCTGAAACCTGATCCAGGATGAGTGTTGAATCCAGAAGTGCTCCCAAACTGTGAACCTGCATTTTCAGGGGAAACATAACCCTATTTAACACAGGCTGAATCTCTATTCCCAAATCTGACTTTTGACTGTCCAGAAGCACCTCTATCTTGTCTGGATTAAGCTTGAATTTGTTTGCCCTCATCCAGTCCATCACAGCTGCCAGGCACTGGTTTAGTCTGTATCTTCCCAGTAGTAGGAGTTCCCTTATTTGCAATCTACTGTTACCATATACAAGTGGAAACAGTAATATTTAGTAACTAAAAGTAGTTACTAAATTTCCTAAATTAACTTACATTCAAACTTTCAATTCTGAGCCAAGCTATCTTGACAGTAACAACTGGTGAGGACTACTTCAGTAGTGATACACATTTTATTATATTTACAAAAATATATTATCTCCATGGAGAGACCACAGGCAACAAAGATATAAGCTGTTCTTCTACTGAGAAACCTACCAGGCTTATATTCATAGTCTTATCCAAATTTCTGCTGCATGGGGGGGGGGGGTTCCAGTAGCATTACTATTTCTAGCTAAATTCCTATCAATGGCATTACATTAAAAGGTAAAAAGCTGTTACTATTAGAAGATTGAGAGGGTGGTTGTACTGGTATTAATAGTCCTGTATTTGTAACCCCATGTTAGGGTCACCTTAGGGTTGCCATAAGTCAGAAATGACTTGAAGGTGCACACAACAACAATATCAACAGCGACAACAATCTGTGCATTGCATTTCTTGCAAAGATGTATGAGTGTTTGTATTTGATCTGATATGTTAATAAACTATGCTTCACTTTGTATCATGTATAGTGGGCATGTGTGGAAGTAATTTGAACAACATTATCCAATATAATTTCAAATATAGTGTATTTACTTTGTTCAGATGGATCCAGGTTTGTCATCAGTAAAGATCCCTAAAATCAGTTTCTATACAAGGAGAAAGCAATTTTTTATTCATAGCTATCAGAATGCAAATGAATGACCACTAGAAAACCATTACATGATTGAGGGGTTATTACTGTGGTTCAGGATTAGTCACTTGAATAACCACAACCTACCACCCCCAGATGCATGTGATTTCATTGGATTTCAGAAGCAATTGTCTGGGCGTGCTTGGAACTTCGAAGGGAGGCCACCAAGGATCTCCAACTTGGGTTAGGAATAAACCCTGTCTCAAACTGATCAGAGTTGACAGTCTTGAAGTAGACTGACCAATGGACTGACTCAGTATAAGACTTCTTTTTTTCCTAACAGAGCTGGACTGAAAAACAAGAACAGATTATTTAGGCTACTCAAAGAACTAAACTCAAATATAGCTACTCACATTTAATTCTGTTGATATTAGTGTATAACATGCATTCCCAAACAATAAAAGTGCTTACGGTATGAAATTAGGGGCTTTTGATTTTATTTGCCTCTTTGCGTACAATAGCAAGAATTCCAGGGGAAGATGCCTGGACACCTATTCTCAGTGAAAGCATTATCTAGATATTACTGGACAGACTTACGGCATTCCTGTTAAAATGTAGGTGGGGAACACATTGCTCTCCAGGCATTATTTCAACCCCCATCAGCTCCAGCCAGACTGGTCAATGGTCAGATATGATGGAAGTTATTGTCCAATAAGAAAGCCAAGAAAAGTTCCCTGTCCATTATAAAGACTGCAAATAATATGCCTGAGTGCTTTGAACATTGAGAGCAAATGTAATATCAGCACAGCCAAGAGTATTGGGTCTGAACCCAAGAAAGAGATGGCTTCTTATCTTTCACCCAGCCATGAAGCTCAATGGATAGCATTGGATAAATAATCTGAACTTCTCAGAATTGTGAATAACCTTGAAATACCCACTCTAAGCTCTGAAAAAGAGCTGATTTAAATACTGTAAATCTAAGCTTCCCTACAGACACAAAACAAAAGCAACTGATGTAAAAACAATTAACACCTGTGTCTCTAGCAAAGCTTCCAACTTTATGATTCTATGATTCTGTGATCCTCTGTAAGAAATGGGATGAGACAAAGGTGTGTCTGCTTCTAAAACACAGGACTACTAGGAGCATCTTTAATCTTTTTTTAAAAAACTGCCTCTGGACTATATTTAATTAACCAACAGCTGCAGACAAATCATAACACTGAAGTTTATGTCTTGAGCTATCTACCTCATAATTACACCGACATGTCTCTGAGACTCTCAAGTTTGCATTCTTTCACTAACAATGTTGGCATGGCAGGTAAAGAAAAACCATAGCTTGGTAGACAGTCCTGCAAATGCTGTAAAGAGATCATGCCCCTCATTAAAGTGTGCAAGGAAGTCCTTGTGGGCAACAGGGTTTGCTGCATTTATTTCCTGTTTCTTTATCACTCAGTCAAAGCATTCCCAAATTTAGTATGGGAATATTAAATGAAGCAGCTAGTGACATTTTTTTCAAGTGGTGATAAAAAATAATTAATAAATGACCAGCCAACTGTCACACAAAACCACCGAACTGTAGAGATGGAAGGTCATCTGTCCAAACAATTTACAAATATCAGTTCAAAATAATCCAAAGAATATGCCTATCAAATAATATCAACGTATCCTGACATACATTATATAAAAAAAGAGGTACCATAAAATGTTAATCAAAGTAGAATACAAGGGCAATTCACCACACAAAAAAATCAAAGCAGTTCAAAGCAATTCTAATAAAATACTGGCCTGAATTCTATTGCTAATCCTACTTAAAGTAGACCTAAAGTAGGATTTATACATGCCATTCAACAATTTATTGAATGAGTCTTCACATGGTCTCAGACTCAGGGGAAGGCAATGGCCAACCTCTTCTGAACAAATCCTGCTAAGAAAACCCCATGATAGGTTTGCCTTAGGGTCGGGATAAGTCAGAAATGATTTGAAGGTACACCACACATACACCAGTTGAGACTAAACAGGATTCCAGCTATCATTATAATATACTAAGCAGCAAGGCGTTACACAGACTCTCTGTCCCATAATGACAAAAATAAGAATGCAGTATTGGGTCTGAACTGAGCAATAATTAACTTGTCAGTAATTAAATGACCCTGCAAGTTTCAGTTTTTAAAATGGTGTCACAGTTAAAAAGACCATATTCCTAGTGGAACTCATTCATAATTCTAATAAAGAGAGCACTCACAGAAGGCTTCATCTAAAGATCTTGACATACATAGAGGCTCATATGCTGAAGTTATCTTTCTAAAAATGAGCTTTATATGTACATTCTACTATTTATGAAATCATCTGTTAATCAATTCTGTCTGCACTAGATTCATACATCAATGTACAGCGGGTGCATACACAAACTCAAGACTCTTACAGAATGCAAGTTATGTGAACTAGCAATACTTTACAATAAATTAATACTGTATATTTAATGTATTCCTATTTAGATGGCATTTAGAACTACACTATACAAGTGGCACCCAAAAATTAGTTTCAGTGTATTGCTGGTGTTTGTGTATGTTACACATGAGCCTATAGCCGAGGAGACTGCATGTTAGATGTTTTCAGCCCATCCTCCAAAATGGAGATAAAATTCAATGTATAGCACTGCTAGGCAGTTTTATACTCCTCTTGCAATTTCAGCTCAACCCACAATCTGAAATAGAGGCTTAATTTGTCTGGATGACACAGCAAGGCTATTGTAAACAATTCAGAACCTAGCCTGCATTCTTCATTGTGAACTACATTGCAGTGCTAACATAAACCTCTCTTTTCCAAGCCACAGGATCTTCAAGCCCGCAGAACAAAAACAAGGCCAACTGCTCTGGACTTTGTATTGGAAGGAACATTTAAAAATATTTCACACTAAGTAAGAACCAATTCAGAAAAAGAAGGCGAGAGTGCCACTATCTCTTGGTAGAATTGGGCGAGGAGGGGGGAGGTGGACCAGCGATGACGAACCCTGGTTATATAAGTATCTTGAAATCTTCCAATGATTTCTGTAGTCAACTATCATTTGTCTGTAGGCAGCAATCATGGAGACCTTTAAAAATAGCTTTCATTATCAATCTTAATCATGAACCAACCTATCCAAACAATGATTTATCTACTTTCCCCCTTCACCTTATTTTACTCAGATGGAAAAAGAGGAGCTGATAACTGGAACAAAATACAATAGAAAAAAGAACAGAGGCCCTATCTGTCAAAATTCCACTTGCCTCCCTGCCCCTTCTGCTATTGAGCCTCTCCTGACTATCTGCCAGATTATCAGCCTTTTGAAACATCCTGAAATACTGTTGCTGTGACTTCCTCTTTACAAGCCATTTCCAACCAGTCTATTCCAGTCCCACATTTCCCCCCTGACAAATCCAATGTTCCCAGATGCCTTCTGCTTCTGCCCGTGCTTTACAGGAAAGCCTCTGATTGTGCAAACCATGAAAAAAAAATACGGATCACTCCAGAAGATGCCGGTGTGTCACAACATTTGATTGCTCTAATGCCTAACCTATAATGAGAACAAGAGGCCACTATCAGAACAGAATATGGAGAAATAGAATGGTTTCCAACTGGCAAGGAGTTCAGATAAGGCTGCATTTTATCACTCTATTTGTTCAATTTAAATGCTAAACATTTTATATGGAGAGCTGGATTAGACTCAGAGGAAGAAGGCATGAATATTTGAGAGTTTGAGTCTGTTTTGTTTTCAAATATTGTTTAACAACTTAAATATTTAAATAGTTAGCTGCTTTGAATCCCAAAACTGGGAGATAGGCAGGCTATAAATCAAATAAATAAATAAAATAAACAAATAAATAAAATAATCAACATTTGTAATTTTTAAAGTCAGCTCCCTCACACCCAAACCACATTTCGACAGCACCTCATGAGTTTGTTGAAGTGGGCAGCAGTCCACAAAAACTTACATCAAGTAATAGTCTTTCAAATATCATACAATTTTTACTGTTCTCATTGTACCAAACTAACACAACTGTCAAATGGAAGTAAGTGGAACCTACTATTATTTACCTCAAATTACACAACAAATGACACAAAAAAACTCAACAAAAATAATTATGTGGCATGTTCAAGAGTACTGAATTGTGGGTGGCTTTCGATATAAACTTTGACAGGATATACTTTTATGGACTGAAGTCCATGTCATCACATGTTTGAAGTGATGTCATGAGACACTTATGATTGGGAAAGGGGAATACCATATATACTCAACTATAAGTTGAGAAATGTATGCCCCAAAATTTACCCTAAAATCCTTGGTCAACTTATATATGGAGCAATACACTAATACTGCTTAGAAATGTCCTGAAACAAGCAAGCCTGATTCCCGACTCTTCGTGCCTCAAGGCAGGTGTTTTCTCTCTCTCTCTCTCTCTCTCTCTCTGTGTGTGTGTGTGTGTGTGTGAAAGAGGTTCCCAATCTGATTTGGAAGACTTTGCTATCCATGAAAGAAACTCCTCATTTAACACCACTTCTTTCCCTTCCCAGTCTGATTTGCAAGCCTTCTCTTCTCATCAAAGAAACTCCCCATTTAACATCACTTCCTTTCCTTGCTAAGCCAATTTGAAAGCCTTCTCCTTCCATCAAAGAAACACCTCATTTAACTACACTTCCTTTCCTTCCTAATCCGATGTTAAAACCTCTCATCCAGCACCAGGGAAGTGGTGTTAGGTGGTCAGGAGACGTCCAGAGAAGGAGAAGGAGGGACGGAAGTGGTGTTTTCCCCTTTCCATCCTTTGTTCTAGCCCCTGAAGCCTCCCTCAACTTATCCACGGGTCATATAAAAAGCCATGATTTCAACCCTTCCCTTGACTTATACACAAGGTTGACATGTACATGAGTATATACAGTAATAAAGAAATCACTGAGAATGAACTGAGAACACATATTGTAGAAGGGGAAAATAGTGATGTTCTGATTGGTCTACTCAAACTCAGTCACAATGATTTCCCAATCCTGTCTAGGATTATAGGACATCACAACTCTGAGCCTATGGACAAGCAAAACATCCTACAGCAAGGTATGTTGGAACCTGGTACAAATTTGTAACATGGATCCCCTTCTCACACCAACATCACAGCCCCTTGTCCCAAACATACCATCTCATGGGCCATGAAAAACATTTGTATGAATCTTGAAATGTTGTTATATATACTTTTTTTGGGGGAAAAATAACTTCTAAAAGGCAGCCTTTACTCATTTTGTTTGACAACAATATCCTACTGGAAAGTTCTACTTGTTTGCTAACTATTTTATAACTCTTGGTCAATAAATAAAAGGATTATCTTGTCAATGTTGTATTTTTTCTTCTATTCTAATGGACTGATGTGGCAGCAACCATTAGGCCCATTAGCTTGGAAGCTTTGTTGTTGTTTTTTTCTGGGCTTTTTGCTTGCAAAATCATGAACTAACCCATCCCTCAACCAATTGCTCTGGGGGGGGGGCAAGAGCTGCTCAAGGGGAGCAAGTGATTTAGAGGCCCTGATCACTTCTCCTCCTCTTCTTCCCAAATGTTTTTATATGTAAAATTTACACATGCATTGAGTTAAATACTGAATTTACTTAAATAAAACTGTTCTAATTTGAACAATGTTATCTCCTTATAAAATGTTAAAATATGAATAGAAATGAATATGCTATTGAAAATACACATACTAAACAAAATATTTTTATTCCATATACTACTTTGAGTGGGGGTTAGCTGTGATATCTGCAAGTAGATGTAAAATTGGGGGGGGGGGAATTCCACGGGTAAAAAGTTTGAGTATTACTGGCTTATGCTGACACTACCTCACACTTACCAGGCCCAAATGCTCACCAGTGCCAAATGCAAAGCAAGCAGGTTTTTGTGCCTGCTTGCTTCCTTGTCCAGAGATGAGGAAACAATCCATAATGATGAACCTTCTAACTATTAAGCTGTTCCAAGAAAGATTTTAAAATCAAAAGAAATCTTAGTCCATTTACTCAGATACAGGTTGTCTGCTCCCAGCAGCCACAGGTTTTACATAGAGCCAGCTGTTTCAAAAATGTTCCACAGAATATGCCTGAGGTATATGCATTTTCTTCAGCAATGACTCGGGAAAAGAAAAATATGCTGTAGTGCCTGCAGGCATCTCTACTGTTCTGTACAGAAAGACAGTCATTACAACAGTGAAATTATCATGGGAAATCAACTTTTTAATTCTCTGAGAAGGTGCTGAAAAAAGATCTTGAGACGGTATTCAAGAGATTGTTAAAATGTTCCTCATTTTACATTATTGACAAAAGGTGCAAACTAAGAACCTGTAAGACTGTCAGTGCTTTGAAAGATCAGATACTTTGCTTCCAGCAATCTCCACAAACAGAAGCAAAGTGGATTTGGAATGGTTTAATTTTTTAAAGGTTTGCTTATTCAGCATTTGTCTCATTAAATATTTGAGTCTAGTTATTTTATTTCATGTATCCCAGCTGCTTCAATCCCAATTTGTAAAAGAAATCAATAAAAAATGTTTAGTTCAACAAGACAGGGCATTTTATTAGAACTATCAACCCACAGTGCTCTTATTCAGGTATTGGTGGCTTGGGATTTTAATAAACACAATATCATGGCTGCCTAAAGTACACTCTAACTACCAGCAATTAAGAGAATTAACAGTGTCATTCAGAAATCTCTAAGTGATTCAGAGACTAGTTATAGGGTTGGTAGAATAAAGATGGTGGTAAATACAGCTCTAAGTCCAGGATTTTCAAATTTAGCATGAGGCTCCTAATACTAAAAACCCTTTATTTAGCTTGAATTGAACCAAGACAAGTTACTCAGCAATATTTTATTTTCTTCTTGTCTAGGACCCAGGCAGCTTAAAGTGAAACAGATAAAGGATTTTTTTCTCAGAATTATATAAAAATTTTAATATCACTTCAGTATGTACTCAGGCTGATTCAATCAGTTTTAACCTCAAAGGAAAGACTTTTTTACACCACACCACAGGGGACTTCCTTCATAGGGGACTTTTACCCCTACACCACACAAAGCAAGAGATGGCAAGGAAGAGTTATATCATATGAAATAAATATCTGTATATCAATTTTCACAGAGGGAGAAGAGATTATATTTAGTATATCACCTCCAGATCCCATAAAATCTACATAACAGTAATTTCACTAAAGTGACCCAAAATTCAACTTTCATTTTTTGAAAGATACTCAAATCCAGGGTTTAACTATTCTTTCCCATGCACCCCCCAGTTTAACAATCCTTTTTTGGGAAAGAGAACAAAAATGGCACACAATGCTCTAAACACAAGTGTACCACATACAGTGGGCCTTCCACATACAATGGAGCTAGGGACACAAGACATCTGTAAAAGTGGGAGAAAAGCCCCACCCCAAATAACTCAGGATTGCAACAGGTTGTTCTTACCACCTCAAAAAAGTATTGCACTTCTGGGAGCAACCCAGAGACTGTTTCTTTTACATGTGGCTGTTAAACCTAATTCACTGAAAAATGAAAAGAAAAAAGAAACATCTATGTGCACCAAAGTTTCTATAGGTTTAAAATTAGGCTCTGGCTTTCCCATTCCAAGGATTACAGATTAAGATGTATAATTGAAAATATTGTGTCAAAATTGTGAAGGCTGTACTGATATCATTTTTTGCAACTTCCTCATTGTAAAATTTCACACCAAGGCAGTAATTGGCAGGGACAAAATTACATAGCAATTAGGGCATGACAGCAAAAGCAAACAAGTACTGAGAATGGGTTCGACACTTCTGGTAACAAGCAGGTAATTATCACAGCAGTTTGAAAGGGGCATAATCAACCAAACTGACATCATCCCACCCACATAATAAACGTGAAATCCCTTTACGTCCAATGTAGCTTTTACACACAGCTGGTAAATGTGGCTAGTCTAGTCTCCTTGTCTGACTCTGTTACAGCTGATGTTTCTTTCAGTCCAGTTCAGAGCACTATTTTTAATGAGGGTTTCATTTAGTGTTAAATAACCTTTTACCAAAACAAAGGCTTTTACTCTGCTAAAATTTAGCATTTTTAAAGTATAGTAATCATTTCTACCTCTTTTACTGACTACAAAAAAAATGTAGATGTACATTTTAAAATAGCTTCTGGCTATTAGTAATTGATCACTCCATTTCATGTACATTTATTATGCAGTTATCACATGTTCTTTTCACACTCTTTTAGTATCCAGCAGGTCGTTAACATTTACTCAGACCTGTATGAGAACTTACCTGCTGTGAAGTTGCTTCATAACCACAGCTAGATTTTCAAAATTCCTATGACATAAATTGGAATTTCCTTTTTAAAAATTTAAGCCACTAAAACACTCCTTTGCACTCATTTTGACTCATCCATATTCCCGATTTCTTGATTTTTGTATGGTATTTAGTTTTTCATTCCAAAAAACATATACAGTGACCAGTAATTGTCACTTGCATTTAAATTGGTCACTGTCTTATTATTATTATTATTATTATTATTATTATTATTATTATTATTATGAGAATCTGCTGTTTATGGCAGTGATAATCCTGAGAACAGGTACATCCTCACCCCCCCATACACATTAACCTTTCAACAGCCTCCCCAATTCCTTCTCAACTGCTCCTTAATCACTTCTCCGCAATCAAAATAAATTGTGGCTACTTTATTTATTTCAGTTTCTATCTTGCTATTTCCCATGTGGTCAAACAGCAAGTTAAGAGAGAGGAGGGGAAAGACATTTTAAAAACAGAATTCCTAGATAAAATGTATTGATATTACAGTTTACTCTTACCATCCTCATTTACAAGACAGCCAGTGGGGTATAGTGGTTTGAGTGCTGGACTAGGACTCAGGTTCAAATCCTGCCTCAGACATGGAAACCCACTGGGTGACCTTACATGAACCCGTAGGAGATCTACAATATTATCCAAAATCCACAAAACAGTGATACCATTATCTGGCCAACCAAAATGTATATTACACATATTGCAAGCTTTCGAAGCTCCACTGGCTTCATCATCATCATCAGGCAAAAGTTAAAAATCATACAGAAGAAAGAAAAAAATGACGATGTTAGTCACAGGTCTACATTTTGTCAAGATGTTGTGGTTGTTATCCTCAGTTCAGATGGTACTGAAATGTAGTCATGCAGGCAGGTCCCTCCTCATTCTGACTGTGTGGGGGAAATACACTTTAATATCTTCAGAAGTTCTTTGCTCTAACTATCTTCTCAAGCTCATTTGGTGGGAGCAAGTGAGAGCATCTTCTCAATGGTATTCCCAGTTTTGGAACTCCCTTCTTAGGTTAAATAGAATGGTTCTCTCCTTACTCTTGTTTTGCTGGTAAATATGTAAAAACTTCCTTATTCCCTTGGGCTTTAAGAAATTGATTGTGATGAGCTTTTAATGGTGGGCAGCACTCTTTTGTTGAATTTTATATTATTTTTAAGTGGCTTTAACGCTAAATATTTTTAATTGTTTAACTTTTCCTGAATTAACTTTTAGGAGTGGTGCCCTGTTCAGTATTTACGAAGTCATAAGGTAGACCTAAGAACATAATGTTTTGGAGTTCATATTTGTGGTGTTGTTCCAATGCAAAATCCTACTATGTGGACCTAGCACCTCTGCCAACCAAGGGTTTCTGAAGGCCTAGGAAGCAGGGCAGTAAGGAAAGAAGCTTCCAGTCCTCTCCCAGCAGTAAGGCACTTTCCAACATTGACTATGACCATCCTACAGTGCCTTGCTGTCACAAAATGCCCCAATGCTGGGCAGTGGTGTCACTAGGTTTGGTGTCACCCAGTACAGTAGCTTGTGCTGTCACCTGCCCCCATTGATTTCCTCCTCTACCACACTGTAAAGAATCCTTGGTAATTGTTTTTTGTACTGATGTTACAAGCAATGTTATAAGTTCCTCTGAGTCCCATTAAATATCATTATTAGTATGGTAGTAGTATATTTTAATTTATATCCTGCCTTTCCCCCATCACTATGTATGCTCAGTGGAGAAAGCAGACAGGAAGAAAATCAACTAATTTGAGATGTGGTGTTGGAAAGAAGTTCTGTGGATACCATGGAGAGCTAAAAAGACAAACAAAGAAGTCTTAGAACAAATCAAACCTGGACTCTCCCTAGAAGCAATGATGACTAAACTGAGGCAGTTGTAGTGTGGAAACATCATGAGAAGGCATGACTCACTAGAAAAGATGATAATGCTTGGAAAGGTAGAAGGCAGTAAGAAGAGAGGAAAACCATATACTAGATGGATAGACTTAATCAAGGACTCAGCCCTGAGTCTGCAGGAGCTGAGCAGAGCTGTTGAAGATAGGGTGACTTGGAGATGTCTCATTCATTGGGCTGCCATGAGCTGAGGTCGACATGAACAATTATTACAACAAATAATAACAACAACAATTGATTTGTCTCTAGTCCTGTTCTCTTTATCTGATTCTTCTCAGTCTCTCCCACTTGACCACTGGCAGAAATGAAGTATAAGAGACAGCATGGGGTCACTGGTAAGAAGGACATCTTTGTTCTCTATCAACATTCCCCACAGGAAAAGTCCTTTTACTGTTATATGTCATCAGATTTACTTTCTCTCTCCCTTCCTTCAAGCTGCTCCAAGAAAGATGGAGAAGAGGGGTTGACACCAAGGAGTCCAGAAGCAGTGCTTGTCAAGAAGTGAGATTTTTCCCAGGGTCTGCCAATTACCAATCTTACTATAGATTTTTCTGTCTGTAGTATAAACTACTGCTCGGACTATAAGGAATATTTTTCTACATAACATAAACAAAGCAAAATTGCAGTAGATGGTTATTTTACCAAGCTCATAATGTCTGTTAAAACCTATGTTGCTTTTCAAGTAAAGATGGAAGAAAAACCCACAGGATCTTCAACCCACAAATGTTCACATTTGCACTCAGAGATAAAAGTTATGTGGGGGGCACATCAAATGATAATTCACAAGGTTGATTATAAACTGGAGGATAGAGAAAATGACAAGAATAGGCTCCTTCTTTGAAGGACTTTAAACAGAGGCTGGATGGCCATCTGTTGGGGGTGCTTTGATTGAGAGTTCCTGCATGGTAGGGGGTTGGAGTGGGTGGCCCTTGTGGTCCCTTCCACCTCTATGATTCTGTGAAAGATTTACTTAAGTAGATTTTTATTTATTTATTTACAGGTAACTATCAACTTAATCCAGCATGGCATATTGGTTTAAGTGTTGGACTAAGACTCTGCAGACCATGGTTTGATTTCTAGCTTGGCCATGAAACCCACTGGGTGACCTTGGGCAAGTCACACTCTTCCAACCTCAGGGGAAGGAAATGGCAGACTTCCTCTGAACAAATGTTGGCAAGAAAACCCCACAATAGGGTCGCCGTAAGTCGGAAACAACTTGAAGGCACACAACAACAACAACAAATCAAATTAAGAATACTTCTTTTTTGTAATAACTTGAGAAGCTATGTACAAAGCAGCTCTCACTCTGTATTTAAGATTATTAAAGTCATAATTAATTATATTTAAATTAAAAGTATGATAAGCTTAACTGAACTATACATTATTACGA
>CM034710.1:120167946-120179959 GCA_020142125.1 Phrynosoma platyrhinos | reverse complement strand
TCAACTCCAAATCCCGCCCTAAAGCCAGTTTGAAATGGATCAAGATAAAATGGATCAAGATAAAATAAGAGCTGAGCAAACACAGCAGGAGCACACTGAGGATTGTCCTCATTTGGTTATGCCTGAAGAGCTGCATGTCTGAAAGCTGGTAACCAGGCACATCCTCTTTTGTCCAGGGTTATGTCCTCCATTTCAACTTTCTGTCCAAGAGGAATTTCAAAATGCCCTCCATTTGGAGCAGGGCTTTGAGAAGCAAGAATTTAAACAGATTGTATATAAAATGTAAAATTAATTTACATTTCTGCATCCACAATGCAGAAATAATCTGGTTTGGCCCCACTTTAACTTCCACAGCTCAATGATGCGGGGTTCTGGGAAATGCAGTTTGTTGTGGCACCAAAGGAATTCTGTAGTATTGTGCCGTGGCAGTTAAAGTGGGGGTCAAACCAGATTATTTCTGCACTGCACATGCAACCTCTCCCCCAGTGTTCTTAGTGTTCATTTGGAAATAAAGCAGCTTCATTTGTATACCGCTTCATATTGCGCTATGGGATGTCTAAGCGGTTTACATCTGTAAGCTCATTGCCCCCCAACAGCTGGGTACTCTACATTTTGGAAATGCTCTGCAGTGTACATGCAGCCCCCTCCCCCAAGAGTTCATTTGGAAATGCCCTACATTTTTCTTGAAGGTCCTACATTTTGTGATGCCTTCTCCTTCTTATGACATCTGATCACGCTACTAGCATCTCTCAGGTTGGCATCACTTGGTGCCAACCTCATGATGCCACGCACCCCCAACTGACCTCCTCCCAAACTACACTGTACAGAATTCATAGCAATGTTTTTGGTACTGATGTTACCCATAAACTGTAATTCCCATCTATCACTGAATGTTATTTAATTTTAAGTATACCCTGCCTTTCTCCTAAGCGGCCAATAAAACCTTGTGTTAATGACAAGAGTTGTGACATCAATGATTAAAAAATTAAAACTGTATACCTTTACATTTACAATATTGTACCTCACCCTAAAAGTATTTAAACGTACATAGTTTCATGTAGCTGAAGTGAAAATTTGGTAATATGTGTTTTTTAAAAGAAAAAAATTAAAAGAATAACAAATTATTTTGTTAAAAATATTTTTAATTTTTAAATAATTTTTTTCATTTTTTAATATTTTAAAGCTTGGGGCCTCTCCTTTCTCCTCCCACTATGCCTCATTCCACTCACATGATCTCTTCGGCATTTTTAAGGGATGCAGGTGAATGCCACAGGCAGTTTCTACCTAAAGGCAGATGTTTGGGGAGCAGTGGTGTCACCCCCCTTTAGAGTGCAGTCCATACTCCCCGCACCTCCCAAATCGGTGCCCCTGCCTGTGGGTAGCTTCAGGGCTGGGAAAAGAGCTTGCTAGCTCTTATCCTTAAAGACTTCTCCCTTGCAGCTAAACAACTACGTTTCCTCACAGAATAACACAACAAGATGTTTCCACAGCCGGGCCACTTCCATCTCACCTCCTCCCATGTACATGTTTTTGACCTTAAACTGTGGCACAGTTTTAAACCACAACCATTCAACCATATGCTCCACACATTAGTACCTTTGCTTCCTTTGTCCCCTTTCCAGTCTCTCAACTGGCTTCTGCCAAACAAACAAACAAACAAACCTCTTTTCAATGGAACAGAAACAAAAGAAACGTTATGTACCTTTCCTTCGCTCACCCTGAGCTTGCCCTCTAAAATTATCACAAATTCACCCTGCTGTCCTTCCAAGCTAACCAATCTCCTCTCTTAGGTCATAAGGATGAGGAGACTCTACTGTCCTTTGTCTGTCTCAAATAGTCTCCATTTCGAACAATTCTACTTATACACTTCCCCAGTATTATATAATTCTCACATTAAAACAGATTGAAATTTTGGCTGTAATTTCTGATACACCGTGGTCCTCCATGGCAGTTACTACAGCTTAGCTGTTTCGATATTCCCTAATAAGACTGGTAGGCTACTTGGTTGAAAAGGCAACTGCAATTTTATACAAATTCATTTAGGAGTATATCTCATTAAATCAGATGAATACATTTTGAATAAAAGGTGGGTACAGATCAGAGTGAGAGCCAGTGTGGTGCTGTGGTTTGAATGCTAGGCTAGGACTGGGAAGGGTAGTGTTTGAATTCCTCCCCAGCCATAGAAACCTACTGAGTGACCTTGGCCAAGACACATTTTCTCAGCCTTAGAGGAAAGCAAAGGCAAACCACCTCTGAATGTTTATTTGTTATTTTTGAGTATTTATAATGTTGCCAAGAAAATCTCATGATATTGCCACTATACGGCAGAAACAACGTGAAGGCACACAAGAGCAAGAAGGTTCAAAATGCCTCTGATGTGTAATCTGTTGAAAGATTTTTTTTGCATTCTCTCTTCCTCTCCTTAGATAGATTTTCCTGCATGCAAATCCTGCTGTCTCCCCTCTTGCAAACATCCCATTTGCTCCTACTGAATCACAGGGCAATAACTTTGCAAACTAATAAACCAACCATGTGATCCAGGTCACTCCCCTTTTTGAGAAGTTCTCTCACACATAAAGATTTTCTCCTGCCCTGTTGGGTTCTCCATCTTCCTCTTCTCTCAACTTTCTTTGGAAAGATGGTGAGATAAAGATTTCTTCTCTACCTGAACTAGTCATTAGTTAGATTAGGATATAGCCTCTATGTGTATGTAAATTAAAGTCATTAGTAAACTTTTGTTTAAACTGCAAGATACTTGTGTTGTTTTTTGAATCAGTCTTAGTTCTTAGAGGAGCATAGTTAGACAAGGTCACATTTCTGCTACTGTGCTGATTTAAAGCTAGACCCTAAAAGGCTTGGCTCAGGCTTGACTCAAGCTTACATCCTTCCGAGGTCACTAAAATTAATACCCAGGTTGTTGGGGGCAATTAGCTCACAGTTGTAAACCACTTAGAGAGCGCATAGCATGGTATATAAATGAAGCTGCTAGTGCTACTGGCTTCTATATTTTTGATATTTAAATATTTTTGTGTCCTTAACAAAAGTTGAAGCCTTAGGAAACCAGAACTGCTCTACACAATCTCTGTTGAACAGAGTGCTATCTAGTGCAAAGCAAGTGCGACACACTTTACAGTGCAGCCAAAGCCTCTCTCACACCCACTGTATAAACATATACCAAGCAAGAACACTTTCTGCTGCTGAAGAAGCAAGCTCATTCCATTGTTCTGCATCAGCACATTATTTTGTATTAGATCATGAAAGCGGTGTCCCAATCTGGTGTTGTCCCAATCTAGTATTACCCAATCCTAACTAAGGCCTTCAACTGATAGGAGACTCGTCCCTTCTCCCCACTGAAAATCTTTCTATTGTGCATCAGAGTGTCATAATCAAAAGATATGATACACCTTAGAGAAAGAACTTGATAGTCAGCTGAAATGTAGACATGTATATTACAAATATGAAAGGGAAAAAAGCTGAGGAAAAATATCCCATTTTACTGAATATGTAGTCTTAACTACACATTTTTAGAGTATTCAATATGCTTCTGAGGTATTATTATGCAAACTATATGATTTTACATGGGACTTGTCCAATTTTTTTAAAAAAGTTTATTCTATATAACTGAAATCAATCAACTAATATATAGTTATATTTTAAATTTTAATCAAAATTTCTTATATGATAGAAAATTCCCCATGTATATCACTATACATGCTCATGTGTGTGTGTGTGTATGTGCTTTCAACTCATCTGCCAACTTATAGTAACCATATAGGGTTCTTCATAGGGCTTTCTTAGGCAAGGGATATTAAAGAGGTGGTTTTGCCAGTTTGCTTCTCTGAAATATATCCTATGGTGGTTTCCCATTCTAGTACTAACCAGGGCTGATCCTGCTTAGTTTCCAAGATCATATGGAATCTGGTGCCTTTAGGGCATGTAGGTCTTAATTAGTGATATACACTATACTATATATATTATATATTTTTATATCCCATTTCTCAGCAGGACTGGTATGTTTCCAAATTGTGTTACATTGTGACACTGAAGCTGTTTTACCAAGCAATGTTAAAATGATTACCTATGCTACATTGTAACATCTGCAATGAGTTTACAATTTACAATGCGTCTAAATGTTGCCAGGGTCATTAGGAAAGCCATCCAATATGGTATCCTTATACTGTGTCCCCCTCCCACTAAGGTGCTATATCATTTGAGATTTCTAGACCACCTTTCAGTGAAAATATAAGGGTGTAATACAAATAAAAAGTGAAACAATATATATCAGGGGGCGGGATGGACCAGTAGCAATTAAAATATAATTAAAAACAAATCACAATATAGGATGGAAGACTTAATATATATATATATATATATATATCTGTCTGACATCACACTGACTTCACAATGGGCAATAGGGAATTCTCCATGGAGAATGTTTTCTATAAGCAAGGTGATATGATTTAAAAAGAAGTAAAACAAAAGGAGGTTTTTTTATACAGTAGTTACATTGGCCAGTGTGTGTGTGTGTGTGTTGTGTTGTAATTGGTAAACCAGCCTAAGCTATCAAAAGACAGTGACCACAGAAGCCACTTGTGCCTTCAGCAATAATCCTGAATTTGGCAATATTTACAAGCTGTGAAACTGATACTTCAGGTTAGCGTGACCCTGTTCCACATTAATAAGAATCACCCTAAACAGATCCTACCTTTTCTCTGGATTGAGCATTGCTAGACTGACCCTTTTCCAGTTCCATGCTGATTTCTAGTTCAGCACCCACACAGCTTCAATATTGTGAGTCTTTTTGGCTAAAGTTCAGAGTCCTTTAAACAAAGCCCAAGGGAAGGAGAAGGAGAGATGGGTATCGGGAGTATACTAATGACAGTTCACCATATTCTGTGAATGATTTCACTCAGCTGTTTTCTTTAGATGTTAGAAGCACAGGAGACAAAATAGAGCCTTGTGAGATCCCATGGCACAAATGTGATAGTTAAGAAATAGTCCCTAAGCACCACTTTCTGAAATTAGCTGTTCAAGCAAAAACAAGATCACTGGAATAAGCCTTAGCCCAGGAGGTCAGTTCAGAAAAATACCATAGTCAGAGATATTGAGAACTGCTGACAGCTCCAAGCAAATGAGGAGAATCACAATGTCCCCTTCTCTCTGCCAACATAAATAAGTAATCAAGGCAAGCAAAGGAGTTTCTATTCCATAATCATGGCTGAAAACAGTTTAAACATGACTAATGTGGCAATTTTCCTCCAAGCATGGGGATCATCAGGAAGGTGGAGAGCTGACATTAAGCAATTGTCTTTATAAACTATAGAGTGGAGTGGAGTCTACTTTTTGGGAGGTTTTTAAAAAGAGGCTGGACGGCCATCTGCCAGCAGTGCTTCGATTGTAACTTCCTCCATGGCAGAGGGTTGGACTAGATGACCTTTGGTGTTTCTTCCAATTCCAAGATTCTAAACTTTGGCATCCAGAGGATGTTTCATCTTAAGGCAACTGCAATTGCTCTCTTATAAAGAAGCAATTATTACCACCAGAAGTTGCCTAGTCAATCTCTTCTTTCTATGTGTTACAAATCATGATGGACAAGAATCAAGAGAACAGTGAGCAGCTGTATCCCACCTCATACGTAACCTCAGGTCTGAAACTTGGACCAGATTATTAATTCAATATATAGATATATGAATTGACCATAAAATCTGGTAGCATCCTGATGTAGTGAAATGCAAGGCATTTTTATACCAAGTACTTTACATACAAGTAACAGTGAACCAACAAAAGTTCACTCACTACTCCCTGAAGGCCTGTCTGGAGAGGAATCTTAACCACACACACAGCTCCAAATGACAGGACTCTGAGACACACTCCCTGCTGCCATGTACCCTCCATTATAAAACCACGCATTTCCTTACCATCAGCCAATGATATGGACTAGGAATGGAAAAGTACAACATCATGACATCATGACAAACAGCAAGTGATACTACACCCTGTAGGGGAAATGCAACATGGTGTGTGGAGGGGGTACATTTTTAAAATATTTATTTATGTAGGCTATATTCCTAAATTACTTATATTACAATTTCAGCCTTTAAAATCTTTCTTTCACTCTCTTTGACACATAATGCTGCAAAGTAACTTCTTTCATGATTACATCTTGAAAGCCAGCTTTCTTTTATAGGAAGGTCAGAATAATTATTCCAACTCTGTAGACACTCATTGTCACCAAAGTTATGGCAAAAATAAAATTTGATTTAAAAGTGAACAAGCCAGATTTTAAGTTAGTGATGCAGACATATTGTGATCCATGCAGAGGCAGGTTTCCACATCTGTGTGCTTCAGTGGATGGAAAACCACACGTGTTAAGAGCTGCATAACGAAGGCTTTGTGTGTGCATACTGAAATTGTTAATTTCTTTATCACCACCACATACCACTTTTCTTTCTTTTCTTTTTGATGCTTGATAAGATACTTCTGAAGATGCTCAAAGTTTTGAGGACAGGTTGTCAGGCAGCATGGAGGCTGCTGCCAAAGGCTATCTGGGAAACACTGCCAAGTTTTCTCAATACAATACTGAGCACAATGCTATTAGGATTCTGGCCAAGAACTTGCATTAATTGTTTAGCCAGGCATTTGTTTAATGAGTTTTATCTATTTTTTTACCTAATATACCTTTTTTATTTTATTATAGTATCATGCTTCTTCTGGAACTTTATATTTTACTGTATTTTAATTACTCTTAGTAGCCATTAGTGTGTATAGAAAGGCATCAGAAAAGAAAATTGTGCTTGGATGCTACACAATTATTATGTCTAATTCTTGCTTTTTTATATCTTTAACATCTGGTCTTCCTACTACCTATGTAATTTTTCTACTGAAATCAACCGGTAATGAACTACCTTGGGTTCTTCCATGTTGGTCTCGGTATCTCTTCTTATGAAAAAACATTAAACCTCTACATGAAATCTGACTCAGCATTCCTGACTCAATGTTTTGAATATATTTATTCACTGCATGTGTTTAAAATATAAATTTTGAGAGTTTTCAGTACAAATTATGCATATGAAAAGTAAAAAAGATGGATAGCTTGAAGGAAACCAATAAGAATGTAGGAGAAGGTGAGAGTAAGTAGAAAGATGGAGAGAGAGAATTGGAGTTGGGTAAGATGAGGTAGGTAAGATAATAAGAAGGATTTAAAGGAAGGGTATTAAAGATTAAGGAAGTATCAGAGAGACAGAAGGAAGAGGAGGGAAGAAAAAGGAGGGTATAAATTAGAAAGGATAAAGGACGAAAGGGAATAGTTGGAAGACTATCAATACCGATTGTATTAGAGTAATGAATAAAGAAAATAGTAAATATACATGTAGATATGTTTGTAGGCTTGTAAGTTTGTATGTTGGTACGTTGTATATGATGTTTGGTTTTAAAGAAAGGAACATATATATGTACGTACAAATTTTAATATGTTTAATAAAATTAAAATATTTTTAAAATATATAAATTTTAAGAGTTTTCAGTACAAATTATGCACATGAAAAGTAAAAAAGACGGATAGCTTGAAGGAAACCAAATAAGGGACACCTAGAGGAAACAAAAAATGCAATGCATGTGGTGGGTGGAATGGATAGTTCAGAGGAGAAAGATAACTTTTATAGATGAATGTCTATTGTTCTTTCATTAAATATGATTCGCTGAATCAAAGCTAGGAATCATACATATGATTGATTTTTAAGAATCAATAAGCTATCATTGTTTTTTGCTTTTTGTGTGTTAGTATGAATGCTGGTTTTATTTATTATTAATGTTAGCACAACGGTTAAAAACTATTTGTTGCATTGCCTACTGATAAGTTGGGAGTATTCTTTACCATTGGCTATGCTGGCTAGGGCTGCTGGGAATTGCAGCCCAACAACATCTGGAGGGTACATGATTTCTGTCCCTGCCTTTGAACAACAAGCAAACAAAGTGCTTCACCATGGGGCAAAAAGTATATATATATATATATATATATATATATAATTTATCTAAAATATTATATCCTATCACATACCATTCACTTTATATTCAGTGATATTTCCAGCTTACAAAAACAAAAACATATTTGTCTAGTGACAAAAGAATAACATCCTTATCACATCGACCAATTCCTTCCTTTTCTTTGCATATGGGTGCTAATATGGGAAGGCCTCATGTTTCCATGCTTTGGCCTTCCTTAAACATGGAAGAAGTTCCTAGATGAAAAGAGAAACCTGCTGCAAAACCTTTCTAAACACAGCTTGCTAAGACTCTAAAATTTAACGTGTACAAAAGAACTAATGCTTAAGCACCTGGCATACTAAGTCCAGTCACTCACTGTACTATTCACAGCTGTTTCATTGTTACTCTTTGCTACACCCATCTCATTGCCATCTGCTGCCCTCATTTTAAACTTGAGACTATGATGCTTCTTTGAGTAGTATACACCTTGCTGTCATGAATACGCAGTAAACATATGGGGTCCGAACCCACTGTAAGATTTGTCCGCCGTGGGGTAATGGGAAGATGAAAATCATCAGCGAGCAAGCTATTATATTCCAGGTTACACTTGTAGGCAGATTATTGTTTCACATATACCATATACAAATATTCTAACAAAACATTTTATACCTTGGTATGAAGCTCCAATTGCATAAATAACAAATATTCTTACTGATCATGATAGGAGCCATGTATCAGCCTATTGTTTACATTCAAGGAACTAGAAAATGCAATCCCATATATGAATGATAATATAAATGCCATAAAGATAATTAAGGGCTAAATCCAGCTGTCATTCCAAGCTATAGAGTAGACCTGCTGACACAATGGCTGAATGGTAAACCCAACTCCATAACAGGTTCGCTATAGGATTGACATTAGGATAGCAATTGGCTTACACATTGTAAACCGCTTAGAGAGTGTGAATAAGCGGTATAGAAATGTACTTTCTTGCTATTGCTATTGCCATAAATCAGAAACAACTTGAAGGCAACAACAAATGTATATACCATTGATTCAGTGGTTCTACCTCAGTTTTGACTAGCAACAGGATTTATGCCCAAGCATCTACAAATAGTTGTCACTCATAGTTACATTAAAATGCTTAGGCTATAATCCTAACCACATTTTGCAGAGGAGAGTATAGCCCTGCAGATGTTGTTGGACTGCAACCCCAAGCATTCTTCACAACTGGCAATGCTAGCAAGGGATGACATGCAGTAATATTGTAAATGGCTGCATTATTCCCATCTCTGTGTTATAAAGTTAACACAAGAGAAGTTATTTACGAGTTAATATGGGTGGGGTGGGGTCTGTGATTTTAAGTATGCATTTGTCCTTTTTTTCTGGAAGCAAAATTAACCAAAATTAGAACATAATTTCTAATAAAACAACCCTTTATTATCACATGTCAGCAGCACAAGGTTTTAATGGGTTCAAGCATGCCTAACTCTGTATTGGATTGTGATCATTTGGACTCTTGTTTTGGTAGAGTATATATTTATTTATTTGGTATCTTCTGCTTAATAAGAGCAAAGATGTCTTAAATTTCACATGCTTTTCACTTATTTTCTAGTCCTCTAATGGATGGAGTCATACACCTGTGTCCCACAGGTAGACATTTTTTTACATTTATTTCACAAATGGATCAGTGTGCCAGACATTCTATGAACAGATCTAAGATTTTTTAAAAAAATTAAGATGCACAGGATGGTGGGCCCTGAAACTAAAACAGAGTTGAAGTAAATTATGAAGTGCTAGAGAACTGGTAATTCTGTTGAAGTCCTAGATTCCCTGTAGAATAAGTAAGTGGTTAGAGTCCAAAATACACTGCAGAAATAATAATCCAGTTTGAGACCACTTTAACAGCCTTGGCTCAGTGTTAGGGAATCTTGGGAACTGCAACTTATTGTGGCACCAGAGCTCTCTGACAGAGAAGGCTAAATGTCTTACAAAAATACAGTTCCCAGAATTCCCTAGTATTGAGCCAGGGCAGTTAAAGTGGTCTCAAACTGGATTATTTCTGCAGTATGTTTTGTATCTAGGTGGCCAAAGCTATAATTCAAATGCTCAGAGCTTGTGTCCTTAATTGTGAGCAATTAAGTCCTTCCTAGTGGAGGAAGCATCAGAATTAATCTGCCCAAGCACTGAGCAGAACCCATTTTAAGGCCTACTCTGTAACGCAATGGGGAACAAAAAAGTTGTTTTCTAGGCCACCACTGCATTTACACAATGTCATCTAGTTTTGATGCATAGTTGTATTCAACTTCAGGATGTAAACAACTTACTTGAAGTCATCATACCAATCACTTGGCTACTAAACCTTTGGACAGAAAGGAGCTATTGGCTTTTCAGTTCAATAAATAGACTGGATGTAGGTTAACAAGTAAAGTAAAAGCTCAGTACAGATAAGACTGGGCTCAGCGAGGGCTGAAGATACACCCTGTTCTGCATGGGATTACACGCCATTGGAAGGATCAGTCTTGGTACTTGAGGTGCTTCTAGGACTAGCACCACTCTTAAAAGGCCAGGTTGCTGCTGAGGCCAGGAGCACCTTTGCTCAGCTTTGGTTGGTGGATCAGTTGTGCTCATTCCTAGAAAAGGGAGATCTGGTGGTAGTGCCCCGTGCCTTAATCACCATCTGTTTAGAATACAGCAAGGCAATCCTCGTGGCACCACCCTTGAAGAGTATTTTGAAACTGCAGCTAGCACAAAATAACAACAGCCAGATTGCTTTATGGTATATATTGCATCAACTGTTTGTTGTTGTTTATCAACTATTCTGGCTGCTGATTTTTTTTTTTCTGGACACAGATCAGGGAGCTGGTTCAGGCCTAAAGAGCCTTAAATATTTTGGAGCCTGGACAGGCAAGAGACCAAGTTCTTCCCCCATATGAACTTGCATATAGTTTAAGATCTGTTTTAGAGACAGATTTCTGTATATATCATGATCAAATTAAGACAATGATCATGGAAAGGAACATGGAACAGTGCTTTCTCTCTGGTAGTATCCAGACTGTGGAACTTTCCTCCTTAAGTTAAGCCTCTCCTTTTTTAGTTTTAAGTGAGCTGTTAAAACTTCTTTTTGTTCTGCATGGCTTTTGAGTGATTTTAAATGCACTAAGTCCTGACTGTTTTAGATGACAGCTCTTTTCCCTGTCCTGACCTACTGTGTTATAAAGTTGTTTCAAACTGTTTAAGGTTTTTCTACTGTAAGATGCCTTGGAGGCAGGCCTCTTTGGGTCTAAATACTGACTGAAATGTTTTTATGTTCAAATAAACAGATTTTATCATTTCTGTTATCATAATAGTGAAGAATGGTGCCTTTGTTTATATTATCACTATAACTTGCCATTCTCTATAATGGAATAGTTGAACCACTTTTACATTAGAAATTATTATGTTTCCAAAATGTTATAACATAGTTTCTTATTTGTTTTATATTAGGAAAAGCCAGACCAGTAAAAGCAACATTTCCTTGTATTAGACTTTTTCTTTGTATCTTGATAAATATAATAGAAAGCTGGTACTGTATGTATAGCAACACCATAACAATGCAACTACGGTAATTACGTATGCTTAATTAATCTGACCATGTGATCAACAATACTCTGAATTAATTACACTTTTTTACATGGATCACTATAAATATTAGTATTAAATCCAGAAAGTATTTCAGAAGTGTCCAAAATATGTTTGTAAGGATGAGATTTCTGAGTGTGAGCAGTATTTAAACTGTAGGTTTTTTTTTTTTTTTAAGTATAATTTAAACTGAAGGTTGGCAATTGAGGAGGTGAAGGGGTCCATATTCCCCACTAACATCCAAGCAGGCTACTTAGTTGTTTTGGTGTGATCAAAACTGACATTTTAAACTGTTAGATTTCATTGTTATGTTTTGGTCATAAAACTATATACAAGGGGGTATCGTAAATTATCACCTGGGAGTTATTATGGTATATTGATGAAATTTTGTTAGTGTCATCATTGGTCC
>CM034710.1:120136231-120161488 GCA_020142125.1 Phrynosoma platyrhinos | reverse complement strand
GAGGAGGAGGAGGAGGTGGTGGTGGTTGAGGAGGTGAGGAGGCGAGGAGGAATAGCAGGAGGAGAAGGTGGTTGAGGAAGAGAAGAGGATGGTGGTGGAGGAGGAGGAAGTGAAGAAGAGGAGCAGGAAGAGGAGCAGGTGGTTGAGGAGGAGATCATGGAGGAAGTGGTTGAGGAGAGGGAGCAGGAGGAGGAGGTGGTTGGGGAGGAGGAGAGGGTGATGATGGGGGAGGAGGAGGTTGAAGTGGAGGTGGAGGAGAGGCTGGTGGTGGAGGAGATGAGGAGGAGCAGGAGCAGGAGAGGTGGTGGTTGAGGAGGAGGACAGGGTAGTGGTGGTAGTGGTTGAGGAAGAGGTGGTGATGGTGGTTGAAAAGGTGGTTGAATAGGAGATGGTGGTTCAGGAGGAGGGGATATGGTGGTTGAAAACGAGTAAGTGGTTGAAGAGGAGGAGATGGTGATGGTTATGGTTGAAGAGGAGGAGGTGGTTGTTGTTGAAAAGGAGTTAAGGGAGGAGAAGGCAAGGTAGTTGAGGAGGAGGAAGTAGTTGAAGAGGTGGTAGTTGAAAAGGAGGAGGGGGATGTGGTTGAGGAGGAGTTGCTGGTGTTGGTTCTGGTGTTGATGGTGTAGGAGGAGGAGGGCCATTGCTTGCTCTAATTCTACTCTGTACTCACCTCCCTCCCTTTGGATAGGGGCCTGGCTGGCTGGCTGGCTACCTGCCCAGATTCTGGGAGGCTCAGCATGGGGGTTAAGCCTTATTACGGGGGATTTAATATGTCCCACAGTTCAATACAGACTTGGGGAGGGGGGTGAGGTACTGCCTTGAATGTCCCAGTGTCAGGATGTGGCTCTGTGAAAGTGTGGCGTGTGGATGGGTCTGAGAGGGAAGCCTGTGTCCCTGAAGTGTGTTAAACTGCATTCGCCTGAACAGAGTGGGATGCACAGCTGGAGTGTTATATAGAAATGTTAAGAGCCAACACTTGCTCCACAAATCTCCATGTCACCCACTAGTTTAGGGTTATAATTTCCAAATATATGGCCTTCCCCTTTTATTGGGAAGAACTTTCCCCTGCATTTCTGGGCTGGGCTCTTTTTGAAAGCAAGTGGCCATATGAAGCTCCCTGAGGATGGTGGAGATGATTTTTATTTGTTTACTCTCGGCCTTTCAGAATCTTTCTTCAGGCCTTCAGATAACAAGCTTTGGGATTAACTACTATGGTGAGTTACAACATAACAACTGCTGAGTCATGTGCCCAGAGTTATAGGCAATAAAGGGATTACCCTCGCATGAGCCGTAGGTACACAATATGCTTTTCAAATAGCCACAGATGCATCGCTTTTTCACAATTAGAGATGGATATCTGGAGAAACAGGCTCACAAGGTAAGTTGACTCTCAAATAATTCACGCTACAGCCTCATTTTTTTTCCTCTCGTGCCTTTTGGTTCTTGACATGTATTTGGGTTAACTAAGGCTGCATCCACACTGCAGAAATAATCCAGTTTGACATCACTTTTAACTGCCATGGTTCAATGCTATGGAATTCTGGGAAGTGCCACAACCAACTATACTTCCCAGAATTCCATAGCATTGAACCATGGCAGTTAAAGTGATGTCAAACTGGATTATTTCTGCAGTGCAGATGGGAAATTATGAAGACATGCAGAATTAGGTGGGCATCAGGAAACGTGGCAAAGCTATTCATGCTCTGCATGCTCACATTTATGATGTTTTTGGAGGTACAGCTTGTTATCTCACTCTTAAAGTTTACAGATCTCCAGATGTTTTGGCCCCTGGCTGCCCATTCTGTTGGAAATGCAACCTTCTGGTCCTCATGACTGAAGACAGAAGCCTGAGAAAGTGTGAACAAGTCTGGTGCCATGCTTAATACAAAGGGTGTGTGTAAGTAGATGCTTTCTCAAACTCCTTTGCTCACCCTTATCATCACTACCTCTTCTGTCACACATGTAGTCCATCCATTTGCTATGTCTTTGCTCATTCTGCTCCCATGGATTTTGCCAATCAGACCAAATGTTTAAAAATTCTAAATTGATTTTGGAGGCAGAAAATAAATAATATGTAAAAAACAAGACAAAAGTCAATGTGTATTATAGTTCATTGCAGAACTGGGAATGTGTGTGCTTGAGTGTAGAATTTTGATAATTGTTTTTACATGGCCCTCCGCAGATATTGTGAAACAGTTGGCGTTCATTATGGGGAAAAACACACAACCAAATGTTTGTCCACAGTATTTCCATAATACTCATAGTAACCCTACAATGTTGACAATATTAGTTCCCCAATCCCACAAGATTGAGGGACTCTTGTGAATTTTTGGCCAGGGAGCTAAGCATTCGGCTAGCTCAAACTTTTTACCACTATACACTGAATAAGAGTTTTTGAAGTAAAGATTCCTGTTTGAAACAGCAAGATCCCTGGCTAAACCTCTGCCAATTTGCTAATAACAATTGTTGCTTCATATCCTGGCAAAAACACAGCAACTACAACTACAGATTTTTCCTGTGATGATCTTACAGAAGGGAACACAAGTACGGTCAACAGACGTCTCTAACAGCATTTAGCCAAAGATATTAAATAGTGGATAATAAAGGTTAGTACAAACCTAACACCCATCTCTGTTTCCCAAACTATTGTTAACAGGCAAATTGCTTCTGCCTCTGACTGGTGCATTTTAAAATATAAGAAACTGTTGCAAACTGACCAAGGAAAAATCCTTCTCACACAGCATATTGTCTTGAGTGTCAAGCTGCTTTCAAACTATTGCACAACAACATACTGTTTGTGTGATAACAGCACAGTTTTCTCAGAAAAGAAGTGGGCTAATAGTTGCACAACCATGCATTGCAAGGTAGCACGACTGCTTATATTCTTATAAAAGGGCACCCTCTGGAGAGATGACTTTGCAGAAGAGAGACAACTAAGGCTGTTATCCTACATATGTTTATTCTCATTGGATTCTGTGGGATTTAACCTTTGAGTAAATATGTATAGGACTGGGCTACGTGCCTGCAGTCCCAAGCAAATGCCAATACGATTGTAGTTTCAAGCAAAGATGGTTAGAATCAACAGGCAATATATGGTAATCATAAGAGTATCCTTTGAGGCCATCAGATTACACCGCTCCCCAGGCAGTTACATATGTGTTTATTGGTCCTGAAATATTTAAGACATAATAAAACTTTTAATTTTTCCAATGGTCTTAAGAATACTGCACCAGTGTGAATGTACCCTTAGGACTATTGTGTTAGAGGGAGCAAAAGCCACTGTGCCTAATGACTTAAGTTAAAAGAAACCCAATAACTATACCTGGTGATATTTCACTCTTCCACCTTTTTTGGGGCATTATATGTGCCTGAGTTTGCAGTAGCAGGTCAGGTCAGGTTTCCTCCAAGGGCCCTTCAGATGCTATAGGCCTTCCCTATTCTCCAGAAACCATTTTTCACATTACAGGCATACTATAGAAACTACTGACTGAAGGGTATTTTCATCCTCAGTTGAATGCTACTTTGGAATTAAGTAAGCTAACTTAGGTCCAAAACACACTACAGAAATAAATCAGTTTGAGACCACATTAACTGCCCTTGTTCAGTGCTAGAGAATCCTAGGAATTGTAGTTTATTGTGGCACCAGAGCTCTCTGACAGAGAAGGCTAAATGTCTCACAAAACTACAGTTCCCAGAATTCTCTAGCACTAAGTCAGGGCAATTAGAACAGTCTCAAATTGGATTAATTTGCAGTGAGTTTTGGACCACAGTAGAGAGGGCCAGTGTGGTGTAATGGTTTGGGTGTTGGACTAGAACACTGTGAAACCAGGGTTCGAATCCCATCTCGGCCATGGAAACCCGCTGGGTAACCTTGGGTAAGTCACACTCTCTCAGCCTCAGAGGATAGCGATGGCAAATCCCCCTGAAGAAACTTGCCAAGAAAACCCTATGATAAGTTTGCATTGGGATCACCATAAGTTGGAAATGACTTGAAGGCATATAATATCACAACAACGATCTTAGTAGAACAGTGGCACTTATTCAGGTCTCAGGTACAAACTGACTCCTTATGTCTCATCAGGTGATTTGTTTTTATTGTACACAATGAAGCAATTTTCTGGGCTTGGACTCTTGTGACCCTACAATTTAGCTCAGGCTGGACCTATGCAAGTACAGACAGTGTCAGTTCCTTACGCCCTGCCCCAATGTTACAAATTGAATGAGATGAGACTGTGTTGGGTGACACTGGGCACATGAGAACGGATATGGGACACATCTCTTAAAAAGATAGGCACTGCTTCTGGAACAAGGACAGAATGAGAAACTAGCCTCCTGGACAGAAGATCTATGTGGGAACCTGTCAAGAACTGACAGAAACATTGTACTCTTAGTAGGATATCATAGAATCAGAGTTGAAAGTGACTGTAAGAGTCATCCATTCCTCACCAATGCAGGAATTACACCCAAAGCACTCCTGCAAGATGGCTATTCAATCTCTATTTTAAAATCTCAGATCAAGAATAATTCACCACCTTCTGAGATAGTCCATTTCACTGTCTTAACATAGTGATTCCCAGACTCTGGTCCTCCAGGTATTTTGGACTTCAACTCCGATAGGCCCAGCCACCTTGGCTACCTGTCAAGAATTCTTGAATTCCAAAACATCTGGAGGGCCAAAGTTTGTGAATCACTAGATTGTCAGGAAATTCTTCCTAAAGCTTAGTTAGTCCCGTCTTCTAACATGAATCAACTGGTCCAGGTCCTATTCTCTGGAGCAGCAGAAAACAAGTTTGTTCCATTTTCTGCACAACAGTCCTCAAAATATCAGAAGATGCTGCCCTTTCTCTTCTGCAGGCCAAACCTACCCATTTACTGATAGGACTTCACTTCCAGACTCTGCTCCATTTGTCTGCTTTCCTCCTTTTTTTCTTCCTCAAACTGTGATGCCCAGAACTAGACACAATATTCCAGGTGAGGTCTGATGAACAGACTGAACAGACCCAGCCTCTAGAATTAGAGACAGCTGGCTGTGTCCCAAAGGAAAGAGAAACAGTTTGAGACTTAGAACTACAAACAATGGGCCTCTTTGCTGTAGTTATTATCCTTGTTATGGGCTACTCTATGTAGTGCAGGTGTCATTACAGACTTGGTTATAGCTTTAATGACAGTGGGGTGAATATAACTATTATAAACTTGTTTAATACACAGGCAAAGATGCATTCTCCACCAAAGTGGTTTCTTGGTGAGTTACTGTGATTTTTTTATACCTGTGTTCAAACATGCACAACAGTGGCTCTGGGGAGAGGGGAAACCTAGGTAAGGTTGGGAGCAGTCCCACCCCCCGAGACAAATAATATATACGGTCCCACCCAGTCATTTTCCATTATTATTCTTTAGTTGATTTATGCTTACCAACACTTGAAAATTAAAACTGGATCACAAATTGAATGTATGCAAAGGGATCTTGCAGCACTTTTGAGACTAACTGAAAGAAGTGGGTAACATGAATTTTCTTAGGCTTGAGCTTACTTCCCTCTGAGGAAGTAGGCTCAAGTCTACAAAAGCTCATGCTACCAACTTCTCTGTTAATATCAAAGAAACTACAAGACTCCTTGGCATACTGATTTTCCAAACTAATGCAGCTATGTCTTTAAATTGAATGTATGTATTTTTATTCGACCCTGAAAACCCACTGGGTGACCTTGGGCAAGTCACAGTCTCTCAGCCTCAGGGGATGGCAATGGCAAACCCCCTCTGAAGAAACTTGCCAGGAGGCCCCCATGATAGGGCCCCTTTAGGGCTGCCATAAGAGAGAGAAAAAATGTTTAGAATGATTCCTTAGTGGATACAGAAATTTTCCAAAAATCTCAACCTGTGGAACAAGGTTCACCCTCTTCTGTGCCTCTCCCCCCTCACCCCCCCTGATGCCAGAGGACATCTGTGCAAGTGTAGTTGTGTATGTGATGGAGATGGGATGACGTTGACTCCTTGGGTGCCCTGGGAAAGATTGCAGAGGGAAGGGAAGGGAAGCGAAGGGGTCAATTGTCTTCTGGAGCCAGGCCTGGAGGCTTTTCTGCCAAAGGATTGGGCTGAAGGGGAAGGTGAGGTGAGGAGGGAGAGGCTGGTGTGGGGCCAGGAGTTGGCAGGCTGGCTGCTCAGCGAGAGGTACCAGGAAGGGGGAAGCTGGCTGGCTGGCTGGCTGGACAGGCTCCCAACCTGTCAAATCCACTTGAGGACAAAGTAGGTCAAGACTCTTTCCGAGCCAGAGGTTCCCTCTGCCCACCTACTTATCCCACCGGTAAGGGGCCAGAGAACTACATCTCCTCCCCCATGGTTCTCCTCTAGGTCCGGAATGCAGGCCCTTTCCTGCAGAGAAAGTCTTGCTCTTTGCTTCTCCCTCTCCCCCCCCCCTCCGCCTGCACCTTTCTTGCCTTTCTCTCTCTCTCACTCTGGCTGCATCCACACTGCAGAAATAATTTGGTCCGGCACCACTTTAACTACCATGGCTTAATGCTATGGAATTCTGGGAACTGTAATTTGTTGTAGCAGGGTGCAGTATACAGTGAAGTATGTGTATATGTCCCACACTACATATACATATACCGTACTTCACAGAGTGTCACCATGCAATACATACTATGCAATGTACATACACCTATTGTATGGAATGGCACTGTGAAATACACATACACCTACTTCACAGAGTGGCACTGTGAAATAAGCATACAGCACTGCATGGAGTGGTACCATAAAATACACATATGCCTATTTCACAGAGTGGCACCATGAAATGCACACTGGGAAATATATATATATATTGCATGGAATGGCGCCATGAGATATACACACCCTGCAAACACATATACCTAGTGCAATACACATACACCTATTGTTTGGAATGGCACCATGAAAAACATATTCACCTATTGCTTGGAGTGGCACTGTGCAATACACACTGTGCAGTACACATACACCTATTGCACAGAATGGCACTGTGAGATACACACCTTGCAAAATGCATACAGTTAGTGCTTGGAGTGGCACTTTGCAATATACACCATACAATAGACATACATCTTTTGCACAGAATGGCACAGTGAAATACACACTGGGCAGTACATGTACACCTATTGCATGGAGTGGCATCATTAAATACACACTCTGAAATATGCATACACCTATTGCTTGGAGTGGCATGTGCAATACACACCATACAATACATGTATGCCAATTGCACAGAGTGGCACTCTGAAATATATACAAACTGTGAAATGCCTATAAATCTATTTCTTAGACTGGCACTGTGCAATGCACATGGTGCAGTACACACATTGCGAAATACACACCTTGCAAAACAAATACAGTTGGTGCTTGGAGTGGTACTTTGCAATACACACCATACAATATAGACATACATCTATTGCACAGAGTGGCACAGTGAAATACACTTACATCTATTTCTTGGACTGGCACTGTGCAGTACACATGCATCTATTCACAGAGTAGCACTGTGAAATACACACCTTGGAAAAAACATACAGTTAGTGCTTGGAATGGCACTGTGCAATACATACTGTGCAGTACACATCTACGTATTCTACAGAGTGGCACTTTGCAATGCACCCCATGAACACACACCTCCACCTATTGCAAAGTGGGACCCGGTCTCCTTGCCCCACAAGGGACCCTGGTCTCTGGGCTGGCCAGGGCAGGCTGCTGTGGGTCCTCTGCCCTGGAGCCCTTGGCAGCCACTGTCTCTCTTCCCCTTCTTCTGCCTCTTTGGCTTTCCAGCATCCCCTGCCCTTCCCAGAGGCGCCTCTTCTTGGGAAGAGGAGGAGGAAACTGAAGAAGGGCAGGGAGGACTATTTTTTCCCCTTCCATGTGGAAGGATCAGACTTCTCAGAAGGCGGTGAAGCTGTCCAAGGGGGCTGAGAAAGAGGGAGGGACTCTGTGTGTATTTGTGTATGTGTGTGTTTGTGTGTGTGCCTCCAGAAAGAGAGGATGCCAGTGCCTTGACGTGCATGCATTTGTAAGTTCTTGCTGTGAAAAATAAAATATAAAGCAAGACCAAGGGGTAAAGGCTGGCATCCTCTCTTGTAAATGCAGTATATACACACTCTGTGACTTGCAAGCTTTGTGTGTGTGTCTTTCTCTGTGTGTGCATTCATTTCAGCCAGGCATCCAAGGAGAAGGAAAAAGAAATGGACTTTGTTGACAGCTGCCCTCAAATGGGCTTGCTTTGTGTACCATGGCTGCAAGCAGACATGAGTGGCATGCCCAAAGAAGAAAGTGCCAAGGCAGGCTTAATGCTGAACAGAAAAAAATCAAAAATAATGACCACTGAGGACCTTCACAAGTTCAACCTAGACAATGAAGAAATAGAAATAGTAAAACAATTCCCATACCTGGGCTCAAACATTGATAGAAATGGGGACTGCAGTCAGGAAATCAGAAGAAGACTAAGAATGGGGAGGGCAGCTATGAAAGAACTAGAAAAGATTCTAAAATGCAAAGACATACAACTCAGCACAAAAGTTAGAATCATACAAGCCATCGTATTCCTTATTACCATGTATGGATGTGAGAGCTGGACAGTTAAGAAAGATGATAGGAGGAAAATCAATGCATTTGAGATAATGTGGTGCTGGAAAGAGTGCTGAGGATCCCATGGACAGCCAAAAGGACAAACAAATGGGTCCTAGAGCAGATCAAGCCAGAAATCTCCCTGGAAGCCAGGGATGACCAAACTTTGGACACATCTAGGGAAGGGAGGACTCCTTGGAAAAGACAATAATGCTGGGGAAGGTGGAGGGAAGTAGGAAGAGAGGAAGGCCACATGCTAGAGGGATGGACTCTCTGAAGGAGATCACTATGGGTATTAAGGGATTGCAGGATTTAAGCAGACCAGTGGAAGACGGGGTCTTGGAGATGTCTCATCCATAGGGTCGCCATGAATCGAGATCGACTTGAGGGCAGTTAACAACAAAAAAAAGGAAGGATCTCTTGCATACTTTGAGCCTGGGGGAGAGAAGGTTAAGGGGGGACATGATACACATGTTTAAATGTTTGAAGAGATGTCATGTTGAGGATGGAGCAAGCTTTTTTTCTGCTGCTCCAGAGTATAGGGCATGGAGCAATGGATGCAACCTGCAGGAAAAGAGATTCCAACTTAACATTAAGAGGAACTTTCTGACAGTAAGAGCTGTTTGACAGTGCCTTGGAGTGCTTCCTTGGAGTGTTGAGAAGTCTCCTTTTTGGAAGTTTTAAAACAGAGGTTGGATGGCTATGTGTCAGATTAGTGTCTTCCTGGGCTGGATAGACTTTGGGGTCTCTTCCAACTTAATGATTCTATGGCTCTCTATCTGCTCCAGAATCACTAAGCCATAGAGCAGGGGTAGGCAACCTTTTTGAGCCGGGGGCCGGGCTGCTGTCCCTCAGACAATTGGCGGGCCGAAGCACCAAAAATAAATAAATAATTAATTTTTAAAAATATGCATGCACACACTCTCTCAGCCCCAGAAAAGCCATGGCAAAACCCCTGTGGAGTTTTTGCCAAGAAAACCCCAAGAACAAGTAATAACAATAATAATCAATATCATCATGGTGCAGGGTGGCGGCAGCAGCAGGACCGGCCTGGGGCTGGTCCACATGCCTCGGGGGGCTGCATCCAGCCCCCGGGCCTTAGGTTGCCTACCCCTGCCATAGAGAGTGTATGTGAGAGATATATCGTTTGCTGTTGAAAGTGCAGACGTGTCAAATCAGACAATATAGCAGCTTCATTTATATACTGCTTCATACTGTACTAAGCAGTCTCTAAGCAGTTTACAACTGTAAGCTAACTGTAAGCACCAAGCTGGGTATTCATTCTAACCAAAACACACTGAAGAAATAATCCAGCTTGAGACTGCTTTAACTGACCTGGCTCAATGCTAGGGGATTCTGGAAACTGTAATTTTGTGAGACATTTAACCTTCTCTGTCAGAGAGCTCTGGTGCCATAATAAACTGTAATTCCAAGGATTCCTTGGCACTGAACCAAGGCAGTTAAAGCGATCTCAAACTGGATTATTACTGCAGTATGTTTTGGACCAATGTTAACTTGTTACCAATGTTAACTTGCAGATGAAACAATACTATGTACAATGTTTCATCTGCATTATTTTGGGGGATTTCCTTTCTTCTGCCTCAGACCTCCCCCCCCTTTTTTTTTTTTTTTTTTTTTTTTTTTTTTTTTTTTTACCTCTGGAAGAACTGTTGAGAAACCACTACATAAAAATTACTATACCTATACCTGGGAGGAGGGGGGGGATTATTTAATTTTTTCCAATCATGACCTCATGCAGAACCTGAGCATTGCCAGGACCCTGGCTGAGAAACCCTATTCTACAAGTTGAAAATAACCATTTCAATGTTTGCACACAATATACAGCGAAAGCATTTTAAGTAAATAAGAAAACAATAGTCTAAACTGGATTGCATATTGCACCCTTCAACAGAAACACTCCTGTTCAGGGTTCTAGGTGCCATGATGGCCATATACTCTTGTAGGATAGTGGCATCCCTAGGGTTGGTATAACTCATGGCGTCACCCCCCCCCCCATTGACCACCTCTCATTTCACACCATACAAAATCTTTAGTCATGCTTTTTTGCACTAATGTTATTTGTAAATAGTAATTCCCATATTCCGTTGAATGTAATGCTAATAGTTGTGACCTAAACCACTAGCAAAATTAAAATTATACCCTCAAATTGCAATATCATACACTCAACCTCAATGTATTTACAATATACATAGTGAAGATTTGGTTAAATGTGATGTTTTACAATAAAATTTACAAAAGAATGTAAAAAAAAATAAAATTTGAATTTTGAAATTTTAATTTTAAAAAATTCTGGGGACTCTCCTTTCTCCTCCAGTGCAGCTTCACTCCACTCCCACCATCTCTTAAAGCATTTTAAAGGGAATGAGATGAATGCCACAGCCCGTTTCTGCCAAAAGGTAGGTAGGGTGAAAGAATTTGGGGTGCAACCATAATTTCAAGGATCATAGAATCATACATTTGGAAGAGACCACAAGGGCCATCCAGTCCAACCCCATTCTGCCATGCAGGAACTCACAATCAAAGCACCCTCAACAGATAGCCATTCAGCCTCTGTTTTAAAACCTCCAAAGAAGGAAACTCCACCACTCTCTGAGGCAGTGTGTTACACTGTTAAACAGTTCTTACCAGCTAGACGTTCTTTCTAATATTTAGGTGGAATCTCCTCATGTAGCTTGCATCCATTGTTCTGTGTCCTATTCTAGAAGGAATCCAGGAGTGTTTCTATTGAAGGGAAAGATTTTCTTCAAATACATTTTTCTTGACCCTGGAGATCACAAATTCAGCCTGCAGTTTTATTCCCCAGCCCTGTGTCAGCCCCTGGATTATTTTTTGTATCCCCAAATAAGGGTCACAAATTCCTAAGGGCTAGAGCCAGCATAGTAGCCATTTTGCTGTTGGACTAGGGTCCAAAACACACTGAAGAAATAATGCAGTTTGACACTGGTTTAACTGCCCTGGCTAAATGTCTCACAAAACTACAGTTCCCAGAATTCCTTAGCACAGAGCCAGGGCAGTTAAAGTAGTCTCAAACTGGGTTAATTCTGCAGTGTGTTTTGGACCTCTGACTCTGGGAGACCAGGGTTTGAATCTCAGCTCAGCCATGGAAACTCACTGAGTGACCTTGGGCAAGACACATTCTCTCAGCTATAGAGGAAAGCAATGGCAACCTCTTCAACAACACAATGGCAATGGCAGCAATGGCAACCTCCTTCCCAACAAATTCTGCCAAGAAAACTCCAGGTTTGCCATGTCAGAAATTAATTGAAAACACACTACTACTACTACTACTACTACTGCCTTTTTAAGTCATCAGTTTTGTGCAATGAATGTATAGTTGCACCAGGGCTTCTAGATATTGTCACAATAATGTACTTATGCAGTGGTTTACAGTTGTTACAGAGCTGTAGGGGAAAGGGGAATAAATAGTGCAATAATAATCAGCACTAAAAATCAGAAGTCAACAAAAAGTAAGAACAAGGGACCTCTTCTATAAGATCTGAGAAATCAAAGGGAAATTTAAACCAAGGGTAGAGATGCTATAGGCCCCAAAGAGAAGCACATTATATGACAAGGACAAAATAAAAGCATAATAGAAGCAATACACTAAAGAACTATATTTTTAAAAAGAGGTGAAAGGATCCCTTCAGGGGAGAATAATTTTACAAAGTACCCACAATTTTTTAAAGTTGAAGTGGCTCTCAAAGAGCTTTGAAGAAATAAATGATCAGGAATCAGATGACATACCAATAGAACAATAGTGATGAAATTCATTCAAATTCTAACAAAAAACTGCCAACAAATATCAAAATGAAACAATGACAGACAGGCTGAAAATGCTCAAATATACATTTCATTCTTCAAGAAAGGGGATCTTGGGTGAAGTGCCATAACAGAATATGGTTCCACTACTCTCTTTAGTTGTCTGCCTAGCTTTCGGTCTCTCTTTCTCTCTGTGTGCTTAACAATCACTCAAGCTTGGGTCTGCATGAAAAGTATTTTTTCTCATACTCAGACCCAGCCTGAGTCAGTCTCTGGATCCATAAAAAAATCCAGCTGCAAAACATGTAAATAAATATACCTGATATACTGTTCCCTGTTCTCTTTTAAAGGCTTGTCTTATGACCACATAAAACTGTTAGCTGTGACTGTGATAAATTATAGTAACTCTTTTCTTGCTCCCTCGTGTAGCAGAAGAGAGAATTCTCCACCTTTATACTGATGATATCCCAAACACACTACAGAAATAATCCAGTTTGAGGCCACTTTAACTGCCCCCACTCAATGCTAGGGAATCCTGGCAACTGTGGTTTTGTGAGACATTTAAGGCTTCTCTGTCAGAGAGCTCTGGTGCCACAATAAACTACAATTCACAGGATTCTTTAGCACTGAGCCAGGGCAGTTAAAGTGGTCTCAAACTGGATTATTGCTGCAGTGAGTTTTGGATTGATGATGATGATGATGATGATGATGATGATGATGCAGATGATGCACAACTTCCACTAAGCTGTCCTTTCATGGACCATCTTAGATCTTGTTTTCATCATGAAAGCAATCAGACCTTCAGTGTTTTCAATTGCATCTCCTCTTCCAGATGGAAAAAGACCTGAATCTAATTCAGCTGCATGAGGCTTCTTAACCTACAAAGATCAGAAGAATATTCATTGGTTGTCTCAGTATAAGGTTCACAGCTTTTGAAAGAAATTCATTAAAAAGCTGGCATCAAACCAGTCTTCCTCTAACAACCCCCATAATATGGTACAACCAACACATTTACATCCACTCCTGGTTGTCTTTATAGGCCTAGCATAAGAAGAAAAGCTAGTTCACAGTCATAAGGATTTTAATGAAAAGAAGTTGGTTGCTTGCCACAGTCCAAATCATTATTTTTCCCCCTAACCATTTGAAGCACAGCACAGCCTTTTAAGCACTGGGCTTTCCCAAGGATATGGAAATAAGACTCATCACTACAATCTTTTGAAAAGCTGCAATATAACGACAGTTTCTGTTCCCGAATCTTCATCTTTCATGCTAGGGTGCATTAGGATACCGCCATACGCTTTTCACTATTCATAAGCTTTCCAAAGGACTGAGTACTTTATCTTGTCTCTATCCAGTTTCATTTTTATAAGCATTTGGAAACAAAGTTTAGTGAAAGGAAGAGTATTGTTGCTTTGAACCAAACACACCTTGTTCTTGTTGTGTGCCTTCAAGCCATTTCTGACTTATGGCGACCCTAAAGCCATGAGGTTATCACAGAATTGTTTTTCTGAGGCTGAGAGTGTGTGACTTGCAAAAGGTTACCCAGTGTGGTTCCATGGCCAAGCAGAAATTTGAACTCTGGTCTCCAAAGTTCTTGGCTACTGCCACATTGCAGAATTAATGCATTTTGATACATTTGCCATGGCTCAATACTATGGAATTCTGGGATTTTTTGTGAGATATTTTCTGTCTCTGGCGCTACAACAAAGTATATATTCCAGGATTCCACAGCATTACGTCATGATAGTTAAAGTGGTGTTAAACTGCATTATTTCTGTAGTGCAGATGCGCCGAAGATATTAAGGAAAGGAATGGATGGATGTTTGATCAGGCTGCTCTGCATTATGTGATAGCTGGATGAACAGAGCTGTCAATAATACTGACATTTTTCTGGTATATTTTACCCTATATCTAGACCATAAAGATGTCATCAAGGCAGCTCCATCTTATCAAAAGTTTTCCACAGGCTTCATCGTTGTACTCTGCAGTTATAAACACTGTTTTCAACTGAATGCAAAATTATTTCAAGCGAGGACTGATATCACTAAAGTGACATAACTCTGCAGGAGGGTCATTGGAACTCCAGATGTTAAGGAATTGATCCAAATTGAATCCCATCAGTATGTGATATGTTTACAGTAACCAAGAGCTGGAATCATGCACTGTCTCAGATGTTGTTGGACTACAACTTCCAGTATTCTTTATGATTGGCTATACTAGCTAGGCTGCTGGGAGTTGCAGGCCAACAACATCTGGAAGACCATGTGTTTCCCACTCTTGATGTAAACAGATATGACAACCAATGTAACAAGTATGGTATCATTATCAAATTTATACACTTTTACTCAAAAACTCAGTTCTAAGTAAAAAGAAACACCATTGGTGTCTTTTATATAAAATGCCATCACATTTGTTTGGTTGTTTGTTTTAAAATGTACTGTGTTAAGTTTAAATCAAATCATAGAGAAATGCTCTCTGAGGTTGTATTATTACCCGCAGCAACAAGGAATCCTGGTTTGTTCACATTAACTAATTTTTTAAAAAGAAAATGTAAGAACATATGAAGGGAAATGCCTCTTTAGTCCAGTCCTCTGTCTGTACAGTGGTCAACTATGAGAAGCCTACCAAAAGGACGTGAATATAGTTGCATCCTTGTATTCTGGAGTGTTTTGAACAACAATCAAGGCCTAAACATTGACCACTTCTGGTGAAGGAAGACTTTGGTTCATCTGTTCACAAATGCCATGATGGATCTTTACATTTATCCAGAATATAATTGGCGGCTAAAAATTGTTTTTTGCGGATGAGAAACAGAACAGAAGATTGTAAGATGGCCTTGGAAGGCCTTCCAGATGGTCTAATGAAGAATGTTTGAAGATAAGAGAACACCTGCATTGTTAAAATTTGCCCTAATTAAAAAATTTGATGGGAGGGAATAGTTTGTCTCTACTGTTTTTCTGGCTATGGAATAATACAGGGGAAAAACGTAGCAGTCCTGAAATAATTTTTTTATGTTAAAACACTTAACTTTTAAATATCTTTTGTTATTGATTAGTGATTCTATTTATACTATAATGTTATCTCTACAGAGTGGGAATATTTACATTAAATCATTTTATTTTAAATTAATTTTACTTTTTACTTTTATTCTTAAATTCATGTCAATCAGTACTGGTCTTATTAGGTGCATTCTCTAATAAATAACATCCAAACAATGACACCTTTATTGGCCCTTGTTTGGATGTTATTGGATTTGCTATATGGCCAACACGGCTACTCCTGTATGTTTCTTTAATAAATAGTTACACTTGGTTCCAGACTACTTTCAGTTACAGAATCCATGATCTCTGCTTCCATTAAGTGTTGGATAACTAATTTTTTGATAACACGGATGGACACTCAGGAGAATCTTTGAACACAATATTTATATCTTTTTGTGTTTTGATACTTTCTGAAATTAAAAGGGTATTTCAAAATTAAAGAAGACATTTTAAAGAAATCTTGTAAGTTTTGGTGGCTGTTGTATGCCTTTGAATTGTTTCTGATTTGGAATGACTCTAAGGCAAACCTATCACAGTGGTATCTTGGCAAGATTTGTTTAGAGAAGGTTTGCCCTTGCCTTCCTCCAAGGCTAAGAGTTGCATCTTGTGCAAGGTGATAGAATGGGTTTCCGTGGCTGAGCAAGGATTTGAACTCTGGTTTCCAGAGTCCTAGTCCAAAACCCAAACCGCTACCCTATTATCAGCTCTACATTTTGGCACAATAATTAATAAAGAGAAAATTTTAGTGGGAGTGATATAACACCTGTTCAGGAACTTATACGTAACACTTGATCTAGATAAGTAGACTTTTTTGGGATGTTATCAGGAACAAATGATTTTGCATAACTTTGCTTGTAACAAAGCTGAGTGTTAGTTATCTCTCTGCTTGGTTTCTGATGCTTTAAGCTGCTTTAGCTGCAGGTATGAAGCCATCACTCCCAAATGGAGAAACAAACCACCTTAATTTCTGAACATTTTTAGCTACCCTTACTGTTTTTTAATTTATTGCAACTTTCCTAAAACCAAGGCTGTATCCCTTGTAGCAGAATTAAAATAGTTTGACAACGCTTTAACTGCCATGACTCTGTCCTACAGAATTCTGGGATTTGGAGTCTGTTGAGGCACCAGAGGTCTCTGACAGAGCAGGTGGAATACCTTACCAAACTACAAATCCCAGGAGTCTGTGGGATAGAGCTATAACAGTTAAAGAGGTGTCAAACTGCTTTAATTCTGCAGTGTGGATACACTCGAAGTCTTAGATGTTTGAAACTCTAGCAGTGTATCTCTGTTGTAGATGTTCATATTTTTTTGGGGATCATTATGAAGTATTCTGCTAATATGCATCTCCTTTTTGATGCCACACGTCATTTGTGGTGTATCAAGTTTCTTTGGTGCTGGGAAGATGTTACATCCTTTGGATAATATCATAATTCCACTTTGTGATATTTTTTCTGTTTTGGAACCATTTCTGTTAAATGTTTCCCATAGATGTTCCCCATATAGGTGATCGGGGGGTAAATATTCTGAAATTCCTGTTCCTATTACATATTTGTCTAAAGAGCATAGTCACCTCAGTGACTTAAATTAGATGCAGTATCTGCAAGTGATGTTCTGTTTAATATAATAAGTTGTGCCAGTCATAGTGCTCTTAAACAGAACATAACCTTCAGGTCCTGCATCCAATTTATATCACTTAGTGCAAACATCCAGTATGTTGGCAAAACAACCACCAATGTATACAAAATGTTCAGGAACCACAGGTTTGCAATCCTGGTCAGAAAGTTAGAACAATCAGTGCCTAGACCAGGGGTAGGCAACCTTTTTGAGCCGGGGGCCGGGTTGCTGTCCCTCAGACAATTTACGGGCCGAAGCACCAAAAATAAATAAATAAATAAATAAATAAATAAATAAATAAAAATTAAAATTAAAAAAGAATTAAAATTTTTTTAAAAATGCATGCACACTCTCTCAGCCCCAGAAAAGCCATGGCAAAACCCCTGTGAAGATTTTGCCAAGAAAACCCCAAGAACAAGTAATAACAACAATAATCAATATCATCATGGGGGGGCGGCGGCGGTGGGGGGGGCGGCGGCGGCAGGACCGGTTTGGGGCCGGTCCAAAGGCCTTGCTGGGCCGCATCCGGCCCCCGGGCCTTAGGTTGCCTACCCCTGGCCTAGACATTTGAACTCAAAACAGCACAGATTCACTGAGGACTGGGACAGAAATTGGATGCAATAACATGGGGGGGGGGGATCTACATTTGGAAAACTAAATCCTATTTTTAGTCCCAGATGGAGTAGACAGAATTGGTGGTAACTTGATAAGTCAACACTTCTAAGATACACTGATTCAATGAATCTCACCAATACAATTCTTTATTATGGCTATTTAGCCAGCACAGATTCAATGACTCTACTCTAGTTGACACTAATACTTTGTGATATTCAACAGTGCAGACCCATTGAATCAGTGTACATTAGAAGTGTTGACTTACCAACTTGCAGTGAAAGTCATGCCCACTAAGGGACACATTTCACAGATGTCGAATGGAGCTAGCCAGAAGCTTTGATTATCTCTGTACAGCGCTGTGTACATTGACAGAGCTTTAGAAATAATCTTTAATAATAATAATAATAATAATAATAATAATAAGCCCTCGCCCTATATAGCTGTTCTTGTGTGCTTTCAAGTCCTTTCCACCTTATAGTGATCCTAAGGTGAATGTATGACAGGGTTTTCTTAGCAATATATGTTCAGAGGGGATGTGCCCTTGCCTTTCTCTGAGGCTGTCACCTTGCTCAAGATCACCCATTGGATTTCCATAGGCAAGTGGAGATTTGAACCCTGGACTTCAGAGTCACATGCCAACACTCAAACCACTATACCACACTGACTCTTATAGTCCTATATGGAGTAATAATATTAACACAAATTTTAGTGTGCCCAAAGAGCTATGTATCAGATATATTATCTTTTTTAAAACATATTTTCATATACAAATAGTTAAGTATCAAAAGTCTCATTCACAAATGACTCAGTTTAACTGGTACTTCTTGTTGTTGTTGTGTTGTTTTGAATTGTTTCTGATTTATGGTGACCCTAAGGCAACCTTATAATGTAGTTTTCTGGGGTTGAGAGTCTGTGATTAGCCCAAGGTCACCCAGTGGGTTTTGATGGCTGAGTGGGAAATCGAACCCTTATCTCGAGAGTTGTAGTCCAATGCTCAAACTACTATACTATGCTGTCTTTACCATGTCTACTCATTTGTGTTCTTAAAAGGAGTTGGGTGACCAAGCTAAGGCACCATTTCTCCAAATAAAATAAAATAAAAATCTTCTCTTGCAGCAGTGGTCATCTTGAGATCTGTCTTACCACTTGGAAACCTGGAGAAGCAAAGCAAATCCCTGAGACTTCAGCCAGCATCTGAAGACCTGGCAACCTTGTACCAAAACTGATCATATTCAGTATTGTTCAGAGGATTAGTTTGACTCTACAAATTAAATCTACCCCTCTTATTTCCTATCTCTACCCATTTGAAGCATTGTATTAGGCCTTTCTTCCCTTTAATCTTTCTTTACTTTTGCATTCTTACATTGCCTTCCCCCACATACATCTACGGTTCAGAGCATCTGACACAGAGGTCCATGGCTTGAAGAGTAACATAAATTCTTATTTTGCCAAACAAGAAGGAAAAGAAGCAGAAGGAGGAGGAGGAGAAAGGGCTCTCAAGAATAAGCCTGACAGCATAAATTAGGGTTGTAAAAGGTGAGAACTTTTGCTAACTTTCTTAAGGTTGATTTAAATTACCTTTGAAATATTATAATTCAGTCCCTCAAATAAAAATGTATTCTCCTGAATGGATTCCCACATCCCTGCCCCCAGCAAAGGTATTACCTAGCAGTGAACAATGAATGATTGAAACAATCATTGTGTGCCTCCTTAGCTAGAAAGGTTGCCTAGTTACTTTTGAGAGGCAACCTTTCATGTCTCTGCAAATTATTTAGCCATTATTAAGCCTGAGTATTGAACTGTATGTTAATTATTATTGGGATGTGATAGGTAGGGAGGATGTCCACTTTCTAGCCAGCAGGTTAATTCAATTTAGTGTTGGCTTATTTTGATGCCTCTAGTAGTCTGACTTTAGCCATTTCTGTTTTTTGACATGTTGACAGTCGTATAAAGAGAAGTGGCAAATAAGAATACTTTGGGATGTGGCATTTGTTTGCAAAGAGCTCCTAAACAAATAAGGGAATGGATAAATTTGTACAATAAAATAGGGTTTTTATTTAACCCTCCCATTGCCTCTCCCTGACTTCCAAACAGTGTTAGATCAGTGGGGAAAAAGAAACAGAAAATAAAAGTTGTTTCTATTGGGAACCACTTTATAAATTCACCATTCATGTTGTATGCAGTACAGTAAGGCAGCCACTACTTTTTAATGAATATATATGTTTAATTCATAATGATTTATTTTATACAGCTTTCAACAAATAAAATGTTTTATCTTCTTGCCTTAAGAAAACACGCTGCAAATCCAGTTCCATGTTCCACAGCAAAATAATAGACAGCTATTGTGCCTCACCACAACTCTAGCAAACTTGATTCAACATGGATATGCTACCTTTTTCTCCAAAAGGAAAATTTAAAAGATGGTGGACTTGATTCAGCCACAGTTAGGCAGTTTTGGATCTTATTAATTTCAGATTCAGGGACACAGCTCTGTTAATCTGTATCGCAAAGGGATCTGCAGCACGTTTAACACTAGCTGAGAGAAAGAAGTTTGTATTATTAGCTTTAGTAAATTGAGTCTACTTTATCAGATGCATTATTAAGTACTTTATTCCAGAGGCAGACTTGAACCTTGTTGTTGTGTACCTTCAAGTTGTTTCCAGCTTATGGTGATCTAAGGCAAACCTATCACAAGGTTTTTGCTATAAGATTGGTTCAGAGTGGGTTTACCATTGTCTTCCTCTGAGCTGAGAGAGTGTGACTTGCTGAAGGTCACCTGGTGGGTTTCCACAGCCAAGCAAGAATTTCAATCCTAGTCTCCTGAAGTCCTAGACCAACACTCAAACCATTAGACCACACTGGCTCCTACGTGGACACAAAAATATATAATTTTGGCATGCTAAGTTTTTATTCCAAAATAAGTTGTCATTTAATTGAACTGATATTTTTCACTGCTGCCACTGCAAACATGCAAAATGACAAGCTCTACTAACTCTGTTGTGATTTTATTTTGAATTTAAAAACAGCCTTAGCTGAAATTTCCTGTTTTCTCACAAAATCCTTTTACTGATTTATTGCACCTGCATTTCATCTTTCCAGCCAAGTGCCCAGAGAAGCACACAGGGATGATCCTTACAAAAACCCTGAGGTAGATTTGATAGATATTGCAACTTGCCCAAGTATTGATAGTTCAGTAGGGATGTGAGACCGTATTCCCCTGAATTATGTCCATGAAAGCATTTGGGACAGAAGTTCTGATTCAGTGCTGGCTGTCACACAAGGCAGGCTACATAACTTTTTATGAAATAAATATCTGATTAGTTCCAGGGCTTGGAAACATTACTTTTGGGACTAGAATTTCCAAAATCCCCAGCCCAGCCAAAATTTCAATGCTTAGCTCACTGAACTCACCAAAGGGTACACAACACACTTATATTGCCCCATCCCTCCCACACAAAGGGAAAGAACTAGGATTAGCGGTTCTGATTCTAACAGCTAATGGAGTTCTTCCATCCAAAATCCAGAACTTTGAGGTTGATTGATAAGTGCATTGCCCAATAATAAGGCATATATGAATCTGCCAGAGTCTTGAGATATTCAGAAGAGGGCTTTGTCTTGGTCCCACCACCATCACAGGATCATCTGGTGAAGGCACTACAGAGAGAGCCTTCTTGGTAGTTGCTCCTAGGCTGTGGAACTCCCTTCCACATGAGGGCAAGCTGGCCCATCGTCTGATGTCCTTTTGCCAAAAGATAAAGGTCTTTTTATTCAAACAGGAATTTAATAATTAATTGGTTGTGGGCAGGGTGACCAGATGTCCTAACCACAAAGGAGGACAAGGCACCACAAAATGTTGGACATTCCCAAATAAAAGCTAAAAACCCTAAGATAAATATAAATTCATGCTTCTTAGTCATGCTCAAAATGGAGGACGTTTTGGAATTCCTCCTGGACAGAAGTTTGAAATGTAGGAGGTCATGTCCTGGAAAAAGACATCTGGTCACCTTGGTTGTGGGAGGTCTTTTTTTTAAAAAATAGCATTTATGTGCTGCATTTTTGACTATATAATGATGTTTTTGAATGATCTTACACCTTTAAACATTTAATGGTGTTTTAATATGATTAAGTTGTTTAATTGTGTTTTAACTTTTCTATTGTCTTGTTTTAGGCTTTTTGTAAGCAGCTTTGGGTTCCATGCTGGGAGATAGGTGGGATATAAATAAAATAAAATAATAAAATGGCTCTTGTCTATCCATCCTTCCTCCCAGTAACCTTCAAAACTACACTCTGTTGAACAAGTGAACAAAAGTTGGGATAGAGGAATAAGCAGTAGGTAAATATTGATAAAACCAAATTAATTACAAAATATGCATTCCAACACTGTAAGTCAAGTCAACTTTTTTTTTTTGCGTTGAGCCAGTGACCACTGAAATTTATTATAATTGCAACTCTTTGAATAAATAATAATAAATAACTCTTTGAATCCTTCTGGGAACCCAGAAACATTGACATGTTGGTTCGACAGGGGATTCTGGAAAGTCTAGTCCCAATTTATTATAATTGCAACTCTCAGAATCATTTTGGTCAGACTGGGGATTCTGGAAGTTCTAGTCCCAATTTATTATAATTGCAACTCTCAGAATCCTTCTGGTTAAAATTTTGGTCAGACTGGGGATTCTGGAAGCTCTAGTCCCAATTTATTATAACTGCAACTCTCAGAATCCTTCTGGAAACCCAGAGTCAGGGACTTTGAACCTGTGCTTCCTGCCTCTTAGATGTGGCTAGCAGACAGCAACTTTTCCTGGGTTATAATGCAGAATTTCAGGGGGGAAGCCATCAGAAGAAGGTTAACTTAACAAACCAATATGTGTTTTGGGTGTCGGTATGTTAATGAACATTGGACTTGTTACTCAAAACCATCCAAGAAGATGGCTTTTGTAAACTGGATAAACAGAGTTTCAGCCCTGTAAATATTTGCCCACAGTGTACTGGTGCTCTGTTTTCAGAATAAACAATTAGGGGTAGAGAAAGAAAAGGCAAAGATCTGAACTACAGCAGCCCCTAATGGCCTCCCGAACCATTTCATCTCTGCTGAAAAGTATGTGGTTGTATCAAGAGAGAGGCCAGCCACCTGTTCAGCTGGGTGTTGTCCAAAGGCTGAGCTAATCTGGATACAGATGAATTGAATTTATCACAGGCGGACAAATTGTTGCAACAGCTGGCCAGGTAGATCCCTTTCCAGGAACATTTGCAGCACAATCAGCAGACTTTAAAAAATAAGATAGAAGAAGCCTATAAGGCATGATCTGAATGTGTAGATCCTCCAATGAATTCTGATTCTTCCAGTGATATTCACTGGTCTTTATTGGTGAGGTTTAATTAGAAATGAACACTTACTCAACGATTGTACTGCACAGGTCTCAAAGGATCGGCGCAGATGGAAAGCCTGTAGAACAAGATATGTGCAGCTCTTATTCATTAGTTGCAACGATCTTTTCTTAAGGTGGCACTTCTGTAGCAAGAAAATTGCATTGTTTATTAGGGGAACTGCTTCCCTTCAGCTAGCACAACAGTTTATACATGCAGAAGGAGCATCAATTGGCGAGTGAACAACTCACACTGCTAAAACATCACCCACAGCCTCCTCTGAGTTCATCTAAAAAGTGTGAATAATTTGGAACCCACCAGACTAAAATAACTCCAACAGATATGAGTTGCATAGCCATTATAACATGTTCATTTTCAAGGAGATAGGTGAGGTGTGGCATAGTAGTTTGAGCATGGGACTAGGACTCTGCAGACCAGGGTTTGAATTTTGGCTCAGCCATGGAAACCCACTGGGTGACCTTGGGCACGTCACGCTCTCTCAGCCTCAGAGCATGGTAATAGTAATCCCCCTCTGAAGAAACTTGCCAAGAAAACTCCATAAGGGTTGCCATAAGTCAGAAATGACTGGAAGGAACACAACAACAACAGCAACAATTTTAATTTTTTGTGGGTTTTTCGGGCTGTGTGGCCATGTTCTAGAAGAGTTTCTTTCTGACGTTTCGCCAGCATCTGTGGCTGGCATCTTCAGAGAAGATGCTGGCGAAACATCAGAAAGAAACTCTTCTAGAACAGGGCCACACAGCCCGAAAAAAACACAAAAAACTATGGATGCCGGCCATGAAAGCCTACGACTTAACAATTTTAATTCTTAACAGCAAATGCTTTCCAGTTATACCACTGAAGTACCATATCATTCATGCTGTCCTTCAGTCTATCAGCGTCTCTCTTCCTCTTGAGAATCATGAGTAAGGTTTCTTCCTTCACCATCAGTGCTTTACTGGTGTCTGTAAAATTTAGGGTGCTTCAGACACATGGTTCCAAGCACAAGCAGTCAAAAAACATTGCAACTTTTTCCCCTCTTCACCGAAGAGTGACAAACAGAAGACACCCACCTGGACCTTTCTGTAAAATTTTGGAATTAAGGCAGGAAGACTGCATGATGAAAGCCTTGTGCATCTTTTGTCTCTGCCTAACCTTTCTCTGCTTTAGAAAGAAAGTAAAGAAAGAAAAGTGTTTCTCTGCTCCAGCACTGAACTAATTCTTATATAATATGATCAGCAGGGCAGCTCCTCATTCCTTACTTGGATGACTGGTTCTTATGCTATTGCCTTTGGAACATAGAATTATTATATACTATAATAGCCAGTGTAGTGTAGTGATATGAGCATTGGACTCTGGAGACCAGGGTTTGAATCACTTCTCAGCCATGAAACCCACTGAGTGATTTTGGGCAAGTCACACAGCCTCAGAGGATGGCAATGGCAAACTTCCTCTGAAGAAACTTGCGAAGAAAACCCTATGATCAGGTTGCCATAAATTGGAAATGACTTGAAGGCACACAACAACAATAATAATTATATACTATATTATAATATATATATATAAAACTAGGGATAGGCAACCTTTCCCCTTTAAGGGCCGAGGGACTTCAGCTCCCAGAAGCCTCAGCCATGTTGGCCAATAGTCTCATGTTGGCCAATAGCTCCTGGGATTCTGGGAGCTGAAGTCCCTCGGCCCTTAAAGAGGAAAGGTTGCCTACCCCTGTATAAAACACTAGCTTGAATACCACCAAGGCCAGAGCCTGAGGACTGATTCACACATGTGCAAACACAGAGACAGTCCTGATTAATCCTCTGTCATCCCATTTTCCCCACTGCTTTTAAAATGTCCCGGTTTCTTTCTCCTCCTCCCATTTTCTTCAGCTGCTACAAACTAAATTCAAAATGCAAAAGTAGTTTGCACTCAACTGAGGAGGAGCAGAATGATGCCCTTCCCAGTAGGTTTAGGTAAAAACCAATTTCTGTAGTCTCTTCTAGCTTGTGTCTTCTTCCTCATTAATAGCTTTTGCCATCTTCACCACACAGTGATGTTGCTTGGCCACATGTGTCCCAGGCTGGTGCCACACACCCTGCCCAGGAACATCTCTTGCCGGCGCTCGCGGCAGCGGTGACTCCCTTGGCCGGCGGGGGCTGAAGGAAGGGACCTGGGCTTTAGTGGGGATCTCCTTTAGCCCTTTAGCCCTTTAGCTCAAATTTGCCATCAGCCTGGGACTTGTTCCGGAGGGCTCTGCCTTTGC
>CM034710.1:120113660-120136131 GCA_020142125.1 Phrynosoma platyrhinos | reverse complement strand
CCTTCCCAGACTAGTTACACCAGATCAGTTATTCCCGCCTCGGATTAATAGCTACTTAAAAGACGATCCTCACATGGCCCCATGAGGACTGTCGAGCCAGGCTTTTTGGATTTAATTTGGGATTGGAGGGTTAAATTTTTTAATTGAATTGTTGTTTTATATTGTCTTGATTTAATACTGTTTTAAGGGGGGGAGGGGGTTATGTCTTATTGTATGTTTTATCGTGGATGGTCTGTTTTAAATTTGTTAGCCACCCAGATTGGATTACCATTGGGCGGGGTATAAATAAATATTATTATTATTATTATTATTATTATTATTATTATTATTATTATTATTCAGAATTAATGCAATTTGATGTTGCTTTAACAACTGCTATGACTCCATTTTATGGAACCCTGAGATTTGTAGTTTGTTGTGGCACCAGAGCACTCTGACAGAGAAGGCTAAACATCTCACAGAACTACAAATCCCAGAATCCCATAGCACTGAGCCATGGTAGTTAAAGTAGTGACAAACTGCCTTATTTCTGAGAGGTAGATGCAGCCCCAGTTTTCATTGTTAAATGTAGTTGGAGGGTATGCCTCCCTTCCTCATGACACTAGAATGAATGCGTGAACTTCTGGTCTTTGTATTTTGCTTTGAAGTGTGACACCACTTTAACTGCCATGGCTCCATCCTATGGAATCCTGGGATTTGTAGTTTTGTAAGGCACTAGCACTCTTTAGCAAAGAAGGCTAAAGGCCTTGTAAAAATACAAATTCCAGGATTACATAGGACAGCACTGCAGCACTTAAAGTGGTGTCAAACTGCATTATTTATATAGTGTAGATGCACCTCAAGTCTACAAAAGCTGATGCTACAACTTTCTGCCCCACATAGTTAATTCTCAGGCTGTGTCCACACTGCAAACATAATGCAGTCTGACACCACTTTAACCACCATGGTTCAATTGTATGGAATTCTGGGAACTGTAGTTTTGTGAGACATCTAATCTTCTGCGTCAGAGAGCTCCGGTGCTTCCACAAAGTACAAATCCCAGAATCCCATAGCACTGAGTCATGGAAATTATAGTGGTGTCAAACTGGATTATTTCTGCAGGGTGGATGCAGCCTGAGCTAGGTATGAACTTTTCACTGTTTTTCTTTTTCATTTGTTTGAAAAGAAAGAACAATTGATTAAAAAAAAAGCATTTTTAAAAAGACTGATCTGGATGAATCTCCAGAGTCTGTTTAGAAGGAAATGCAATATTCTCTTATAGGAGGCCTAGTTATAAATGTAATAGCAAAACTGTACTGCGAATGGATGTACTAGCCAAAATTGCAGATAGGGAAGGCATAAGATGAAATGTGCCTCCATAGGCACCATTACTGTCATCATCATTATCATAATCAAAAATGTATCCCTGGCTATAGAAAATTAACATACTCAGGAGATAGCTAAGTTAGAACTCTTCTTCTCCCTGATCTGCTAGTTTTCTGTATGAGGATCTGGTTTTCCTGTTTATTTTGCAGAAAACTACAGAGTCATGTATGCGTAGTCTCAGTTGTACATAGGTTTCCCATCCAGAAAGAACTAGGCTTCTGTTACCTATAGCCTAACATTACATTACCTTCATTGCCAATGGAGTTAGTTGCCTTGAGTCCCAGTCCTGGGGAAAAGGTGCACAGAAATAAAACTAAAGCAACAGTGCTTCTTCAGAACATATGAAGCTGCCTAAGACATGATCCGACTATTTATTCAGAGCACTCAGTACTTGTTGGAAAATACTTCTCAGCCAAGCATGATTTTTACACCCATTTGCTATTAGAGCAATCAGGCTTTAGACAGTAAAGATTTTCTGCATGCCTCTACTCTATCCATATTGTCTCTCTAGAACAGTCCCAATGTGTGTGTGTGTGTGTGTGTCTTCCAGTAGTTTCTGACTTATGGTGACCCTAAGGCAAACCTATCCTGGGGTTTGCTTGGCAAAATTTGTTCAGAGGAGGTTTACCATTGCCTTCCCCTGAGGCTGAGAGGCTGTGACTTTGCCCAAGGTCACCCAGTGAAATTAAAAATAAAATATGTGTGTGAAATTCCGCCACCTCAGTTATTGCTTTGAGTTTCTAACCTTTACAGTTGTCAGGTTCGGACTCTCAGAGGATTCTTGCATAGCTCAGCTGGGAATTGAACCCTGGTCTGTGGGCTGATTGGAATGGAGAAATATTGGATTACAAAAGAGGAGTCCCTGCTGAGATGCAAATGGATTTTAAATTTCCTGGACTTTGCAAATCTCTCTATAGCCACAAGGCCAGAAGGAGGAGGAGGATCCTGCCTGCAAAAGATATCCTCCCCACCATATAACATCTTAACTATAGATTGAAACAACATGTAGGCATCTGACTAACATCTCCAATTATTTTTCTCCTGTTTGGTTTGTAACATCTTGCCTGATGAAGAAGAAGCCCATGGAGCTTTGAAAGCTTACAACAAGTATTTTGTCCATTTTGGTTGGCCAATAAAGGTATCACTAATGGATTCTTGGTCTCCAGAATTATAGGTCCAAGTCTATTGTGTCACCAAAGCTTTCTGACAGAGAAGGCTAAATGTCTCACAAAACTACAGTTCCCAGAATTCCTTGGCATTGATGCAGAGCAGTTAAAGTGTTCTCAGTCTGGATTATTTCTGCAGTGTGTTTTGGACCATAGTCCAAACTGACTACGCCACACTGACCCTCCAGGAGTCACAGTGGTAACTGTCCCAATGTGCTCAGTGTGTGTGTATGTGTGTGTTATGTACCTTCAAGTCATTTCCAATTTATGGTGACCCCAAGGTGAATATACCATGGGGTTTTCTTGGCAAGATTTGTTCAGAGGAGGTTTGTCATTGACTTTCCCTAAGGATGAGAAAGTCCCCAGCAATAATGTCCTGATGCATTGCTAAGTGTGATACGTTAATCATCAAGGAGTGGCAGCAAGTTCTTTAGATAAAAGGTGGTCTCAAGGGGTCCCATGCATCTCAGTAGGAGAGGAGAGGGGCCCACGGAGAACCCTCACAGTCACCAGTGGGTTTCATGGCCAAGCTGGGAATCAAACCCTGGTCTCTACAGTTGTAGTCCAACACCCAAACCACTATTCTCAAACACCAGTTTTAAGGCACGGTGATCAATGTGTCTGCACATCAAAGCAACAGATGTTCATGTGACAACAGTTCATGTGTCCACAAAGCCTTTCAGGTGTGGCTGTGGCCACATTAAGACTTTGCTCATCCTCTCTTCCTCCTCCCTGAAGATGCTGAATGCTAGCTCTGTTGAGCTGCTTTCTTACTTGAAATTTTCCTCTAGTTAGCTCAGGCCTAGGCAACTTATGTATATATGTTCTCAATATACATTTCAATGTAATTAGTAAAGGTTTTGGGTTTTTAAGCTAAGTAATTGGCACATTGACTGCTTGCTTTATTTTACTGAAGCTAGTTCTGAAGAGATCCAAGAGATTCAGTGCTTTTGTTTGCATCCCTTGCTGAAGGGGTTGTTGTTGTTATTGTAGTTGTTTGTTGTTGTTGTTGTTATGCTCCTTCAAGTCATTTCCAATTTATGGCAATTTATGACAACTATCACAGGGTTTTCTTGGTAAGTTTCTTCAGAGGGAGTTTGCCATTGCCATCCTCTATGGCTGAGAGAGTGTGATGGTTATCCAGTGGGTTTTATGGCCCAGCCAGGATTTCAACCCTGATCTCCAGCATCGTAGGTCAATGCTCAAACCACTACCCCATGAAGGAGACTGTTCTTAATTGAACCAGGCTTCATCCTATCTAGACAAAGGGCTAACACTTTGGGAATCTACTCCTAATCCAACAGTACTGGCTTATGCAATAAGCCAGTGGCAATGTAACATCTTGGACAAAAGTTCCTTCTTCCATCTTTAAAAGTAGAGGTAAGTAACTGAACCTAGGCCTTACTAAACGCAACACATATATCCCAGCTAAGTACACACTGAACATGGACAAAATAGCTTTCACAGCCAGCATCCATAGGTTTTTGTTGGTTTTTCAGGCTGTGAGGCTGTGTTCTGGAAGAATGTATTCCTGACATTTCGCCTCCATCTGTGGCTCTGAAGATGCCAGCCAGAGATGCAGGTGAAACGTCAGGAACACATTCTTCTAGAACACGGCCTCACAGCTCCAAAAACCCACAAAAACCTATAGCTTTCCATTTCTAGCAACTTTATCCAACTCTCACACACCTGCTTTAGGCATAGGTCTTCTGGATTTGAAAAATGCCCTTCTTAGAATCATTTAGGCACTTCTCCGTTTTTGTGCCACAAACAATCCCCCCCGCCCCTCAACCTCTTTGGCTGAAAATTCCCCACTGCTATATACAATGCCATGTGAACAGGGCAAAACAATTTGAGAATGGCACTCTGCTTTGCTTACAGACTGCCGACTTATCAGCGGATCCGACAGAGGTTTTCTTCTGAATGGCGCTCGTGGTTTTGGCAACGCATGCGCCTGCACAATGGGAACCATCATTTCCTCTGAAGCTGTTTTTGTTGCTGCTTCATCTCATTCCGAGCTCAATGGCCATTTCCTTCACAGAGGCGATTTTGTTTGTCTGGATCAAGGCCATTCAATCAAGTGGGAAGGACGGCGAGGGAGAAAGAGAGAGAGAAAGACTACAAGCACTGTTCTCATGTATCACCCAAGGCTGATCTTTATGCAGCTGTGGCTCTGAGGGACACCTCTGGAAATAAAGGGCAGCTTATTATTGCCCATCTTCTCTAACTCCTGTCAGGGAACTAAAGAGCCCGAAGTCAGGAATAGCTGCTGCACAATGTCCCTTTATAGTTCTCAGTGGGCCTTCTTTCCTGGCTCCAGCTGCCTCTACATGCTGTTTTTCCTCCGTTCTTTTCTTCAATATTTCTTCCAGTTGACTTAATTATTACAGTGCATGGACCAGACTGAGGAAAATACACCGAGAGTTGCAGTTGGCATTGCACGGCGAGTGGCCATTGCCATGTAATGACATCATTTGGGAGGCGATTGGTTGCGTTCCTGCTTGAAGGGCGTCTCTGGCCGGAGGCCTTTGGGCTTGCTTTGACTTCCCCGATACAGAACAGAGACAGGGCCTGTCTTTTGCCAACCGGCTTTGCTGCCAGTGCCCTGGCAAAGCCTGAGATGTTTATAAGAAGAGTACAGTACTCAGGTTTGTGCCGAGAGGGGAGGTTACAGGGGTGTGCGTGCCTACGGGGAGAAGAATACAAAGTCACCTCACAACTCCGGCTTGGACACAAAGTGGGAACAAGCACATGGAAAACCCCAACAAATGGCACCCGGCCCAGCAAATTGGTTTTTCTCCTCCCTAGAAGGACCAACACCGACCGAGAGGACTTGCGTCTGGTCTCTTGAGGAACTGGGTTGGAGCCTGGGCCATGCCAGAAAGGAAATTTAATTTAGTGGTGCATAAATACCGAGCGTTGTGCTGAGCTGTTTGGGGAACTGTGATGAGCAATCTCTCTGGAAGGGATTCTGCTGGATCTGTAAGGAGCAGCAGTTACGGGAAAGAGTTCAACCCATCTAAGGAACGTACTGGGTGGGTGGCCTTAGGCAGGCAACTGTCTCAGAGTCAGCATGGCACAGTGGTTTGAGTGTTGGATTATGACTGGTTTTGATAGTCTGGTCATGCTAATAATAATAATAATAATAATAATAATAATAATAATAATAATTTATTTATAACCTTCCCCTCTGCAGAGCAATCGGGGCTGCTTACAAAATTAAAATACATAAATACAATTCCCATCCCATCCCATCCCAACACCCCAAACCCACCCACCCACTTACCAACCACAGTGAACCCACCAAACAACACATCCACTGGTCCATATAGGGATCACTTTGAGGCCCAAGTACCTGATCCAGGGAGGGATCTTGAGGGGCAAGGTGAATGACATGAGTCCAAGAGTCTGGAACATTGAGGCCAGCCTGGAAAGGGGATCTATCTCACATATATCTGGATCTCTCACTTATAGAATCATAGAATCATAGGGTTGGAAGAGACCCCAAGGGCCATCAATTCCAACCCCATTCTGCCATGCTGGAAGACACAATCAAAGCGCTCCCAACCAATGGTCATCCAGCCTCTTTTTAAAAGCCTCCAAAGAAGGAGACTCCACTACCCTCTGAGGCAGTATATTCCATTGTTGAACAGCTCTTACTGTCAGGAAGTACTTCTTAATGTTTACATTGAATTTCTTTTCCTGTAGTTTGAATCCATACATATTTTATTTATTTATTTATTTATTTATTTCTCTCTATCTCTCTCTCTGTTGGTAGGACTTAGAACACTGATAGCTCAAGGGGAATGGGCCTTGCATAATGTACTAGATTTTCTATTTGCTCTTTACTTTTTACACTTTTAATGTTTGTGTGTTAATTTTTAGCTGTGTTTGTTTTAACTGTTATAAGCTGCATTGAGGGAAAATGTGGAATAATAATAATAATAATAATAATAATATTAATAATAATAATAATAAATACCCTGGATGATGTCTAGTTCACAGCAGCTATGAGAGATATGACTGCAGCTTTTGAAGACTCAGGGCTTTTGCAGACTGCCAGAAATAGTGCAAATTGAGTCCACTTTAACTACCCTGACTTAGTGCTAGGGAATCATGGGAACTGTAGTTTATTGTAGCACTGGAGATCGCTGACAGAGAAATCTCAATGTCTCAGAAAAATAAAATAAAATTCCCATGATTCCCTAGCACTGAGCCAGGGCAGTTAAAGAGGACTCAATTTGCACTATTTCTGGCAGTCTGCAAAGGCTATCAGTCTCTAACTTCTTATCACTAATCTCTGCTGCTCAGAATCACCATATGTTCACAAGCAAGAGATACATTCATTGACAGCTGTTAATCCACTAAGATTTTAACTTGTCCAGTGAAAGTTATGTTTAAGACGGTAAGTAATTCATTGATTACACAAAAATCCAGCGATAGTTGCAAATCCAGGACCATCTGATATCAGTGACGTTTCAAACATCTGAGGTTTTCAGAAAATTAGGGTCTTTCTCTGTAATTACAGCTGTCAAAGAAAACCAGTATATTTGTGGCACAGCACAACTGTAAAAGCAAGTTGTTAAAATCATGACTAGATGTGATAAAGTCTGTAAAGCTATAATCTAATTTTCAATTTCTGGGGATCATTTTTTACATTAAATTTCAAAGACATCGCTGTACTCTTGTCAATCATGCCACAATTCAAGTAGATATAAAGAAATAATGTAAGATTATAATATATGTAGTTATTTCTGAGCTTGTCACTTGTGATGAGGGGTACAACATATGCTTTGCATTCAAAAGGACCCAGATTCAATGCCAGATTCAAGACCCAGATTCAATCACTAGGAAAGATTCCAGGAGAGACAGGGTCAGCAGAAACAATACTGGGATTGCAGGATACCATGCCCAATGAGAGGTAGGTTAGGGAGTTGGGTACTCTGGAGAAGGTTCAGGGATGACATGATAGCCCTGTTTAAATATTTGAACAAATGCCATATTGAAGATGGAGCAAGCTTGTTTTCTGCTGCTCCAGAGAATAGGACACGGAGCAATGGATGCAAGCTACAGGAAAAGAAATTCCACTTCAACATTATGAAGTATTTCCTCACAGTAAGAGCTGTTTGACCATGGAACACACAGACTCAGAGTATGGCAGAGTCTCCTTCTTTGGAGGTTTTTAAACAGAATCTGGATGGTCATCTGTTGAGAGTGCTTTGATTGTGTATTCCTATATGGCAGGGGGTTGTACTGGTTAGTCTTTGTGGTCTCTTCCCAACTCTGACTCTAAAACTTGATTGGACAACCATCTGACTTACTATAAAGCAACTGCCTATGTTTCAATCTAGCGTAAAGATCATATGAGCCTCACCTCTATAAGATTAGGTATTTCTCAGGGACTGAGAACATGATCCAATTCTTGGTAGGGTGGACTTTTTCCCATAAGGTGGTCAGTGCGAGATATCTGACTGAAGACCAGGGGAAAACAATAGATTGGGGAAAACAAATGGAGACGAGATGCAAAAAAAAAAAAAAAAAAAAAAAAAAAAAAAAAAAAAAAAAAAAAAAAAAAAAAGACGTTGAAAAATAAAGCAAGAACTTGGTTGTTCCCATAGTAGGCTGTAGGGCTTCATTTTGTGGGGTGTGTCACAGGTTCTGAAGGTCTGATTGAGAGAAGTCACACTTTTGCCATTCCAGCAGAAAGCACACTTTTGAGGCCTGGTGACCCCTGTTTTTCCACATCTGTCTGAGTTTTCAGATGTGTTTTCGGACTGGCCAACTTTTTGCTTGAGCTGGCAGACATTGGCATTTGCACACCTCCAATCCATTACTTGCTCCAAGCACTTCCCATATTTTCCAGTGTTGAAACAGGCAAAGGGAACCTTATCATGTGTGGGGTCTGGGAACTGCATAGAAACTGCCAAGCTCTTTCCAAGGATTTGGTGCTTGAACCAAGTAAATGAGTGTACAGTGCTACTATGGTGTTCCTAGGGAGTGTGGACTTTTACTGGCTTTTTCTTTTGTGTCCCAAATATGGGAAAAGAAGCAACTTAGACTTTAAAATAGGAAAACATTAAGAGCATACACAGGTTGTGCATTTAAGTGCTCTCCAAGGAGGAAACAGTATAACGTATATTCCCTACTATATACATTATTTATCGTTTAGGAGAAAGGGTGCTGAGGGAGAGGGGGGAAATGTTAATGGACTTATTATTAGCTTTCCTTGGTAGAACTGTTAATTAAATAATGGTATGTGAATGGCATCTACTGGAGATGTGCATTAGAGCTTACAGATGTGCAATACTAGTTCATTTGGAACCTAAAATAGTTACAGTTGTGTCCCCATTTACTCTGAGATGGACTGGTGTGATGTTTCCACTTGGAAAAAAGGAAAAGTCTTCTAGTTTGTGCCAGTTTTTTCTTCTTCACGCAGTTGATATTAATTAGTTCTTTTAGAAATAAAAGCCACAACTATACAATATTTATGCAAGATACATCAGTGGAACACAGAGAGAAAGAAAGGAGTGTGTGTGTGGAGAGATGGAGAGATGCTTAAACGCTTTAGATGGAGAGAACAGCCTAATTCACAAACTGGATAAAAGAGCATACTTGGACGTCCCCTTGACAGTGTGGAGATGTTGGCTTCAATCCATTTAGTCCAGCATAACTGGGTTTATTAATTGCACTCTTAATGAATACAACCCAACATCTGAATTCTTTTTTTTAAAGTCATAGTTATACCCCCAAGCACACAGTGAATATATTTTATGGAGCAGGCAATAAAAGTTAACATTTTTTTGCTAGCACCTGGGAGCCAGGTAAGCAAATACTTTTCCAGGACAAAACCAATGATTGAAGGTACTTCTTCCAAAAAACAGTGAAACAAGTTGATACAGTCTTCCATCATGGGTCTCTGGAGTCAGGAAAAAGGGAAACTTTAAGAGATCAGGGAGATGCTTTTTCTTGTGGCTACTACAGCCTCTACTTTGGTGGTCAGTGTATTTTTTTCAGCAGACACATCTTTTTATTGACTCTACAGTCTTTGACTACATTCCACATGAAGACAGTGACTGCAATGTAGACAATGCAGACCCTCCCTCCCATTTCTGCTTTCCCAAAGATTGAACCCAATGAAGAACTCTGGAGAACCTGAACACTTCTTCATTATTTTGTAACAAGTTTGGCCATTCTTAAAAATGGTTATCGTCCAACTGTGAATTTCAGAATCCCTCCAGAATTGTCTCTTTGTTTTTAAACTAAGCTTTAAGTATAGAAATACTTTCCCCCTTGTATTAAAAAAAACAAACCCAGTCTATTCCCAAATAGAGTAATTGGTACCTCTTTGATAAATTTACTGGTAACAAGTTAATTGACATGAGAGCAATGCAAAACTTACATCCATATAAAAGACACTCCTTTGCCTCTTTTAACCTGTTCCCTTCACAGGTCATGATTTGTGGAACTGTGGATGTTGATATCGTTTCCCTTAAAACAACAGAAGCTGGGATCTACAGCTTGGATCTATAGCACAGGAAAAATCTCTGTAAACCCAAAAAAGAGAGCGAAGAGACACAAAAGAACATTTTATCATTAATTCTTTGCTCATCCTATTTCAGTTCTGCCTCCTTAAAGGAATGAATCTCTTGATTCCTATCCCTGATTTGTAGTCATTCATATGTATTTTGATATTTAGAACTTGTTCATATTAAGTATCTGGGTAAATGTTCAGCCATCGCTGAGAGATGATGGGAGGTGAAATTTAACATCTACCAAGCCTCCCTTGCTGTGGTGGGTCAAGTGGGTTGTGGAGAGACCTACTGGACTGAGGATGGCAAGGGTGAATGAGAACAGAGACCTGCTTCTCCCAATCTCACCTCCTAAAACAGCAGATCTCTCTTTTATAGAGGAACTGGCCATCTGGATCTGAAGTCTTGTGGCTTAGAAGTGGCAGGCCACTTGGTCTGCCTCCCTGTTGGTGGGTGGGTGTTAATTGCAGGCCCATGAAAAACTATAAAAGGATGAATAAAAGAATGAACTAGAAGAGGATGCTTCTGAGAAAAGGAATCCAGAGGAAGGGGGGTGTCCCAGTTACCCAACAAAAGAAGCACATAGTGGCCACCATTTTGACCCCATCTCCAAGACCTTGAGGAAGGGTGGGAAAGCTTCTGTCTTTGGGGGACAAGCAAGCAGGCTGCAAAGCTATTCTCTCCTTTCTCTCCTCATCCTATGCTTGTGGGTGCTGGCTGCCTGGATCCTATCCAGTTCTGTATCTGGGCCCAGGCAGCCACTGTCCCAATTAAAAGACAAAATACAGCTAAGGCCATGGCAAACAGACTCCAGGGTGAAAAATAATCTCATCTACAAGCCCTTTGGGGGAAGGACCAAGCTCTTTAGAGAACTGCTAGAACCAGTCCCTGTTGACATGAAGGTCAAAAAGAAAGCCCTGTTGCTTATGCTGCCTGAGAGAGGATAAGAAAGGGCTGCAGAGCATTTCCACCTTTCACACTCCTCAGAGATAGTGAGAATAGGAGCTCCGGGCCCCAATGGTCAAACATGCATGGCCAATTCAGACCTAGACCAAGCCAGGTTTACCAGAGGCAGGGAGGAAACAACTCAACTTCCAGACTCCATCCCAAAAAACAACAGCTGCAAATCCAACATGAGACATATTGAAGACAGAGCAGACACCTGATAGCCAGTTGAATCCTCCTTCAGGTCTATAGGATTCACAGCAGGAAGAGGAGTTGAATCAAAGAACTCCAAGCCCATGAGAAAAGCAAAGGCTTTTTGGGGTAGGGCACAAAGCCTCCTACACATACAAAACAAAAGGCTACTCCCACACAGCTGTGAAATGTGCACTTAAAATACTGTCTCAAATATGGGCATGGCTGAGCCAGCTGGCTTTATAAGATGGGAGCTTCTTTCGGTCAAATTACTGGAAGCAAAATTCAGTTCACCTCTCAACCTGACACTACTATGCAGATTTATGACCCTCAGTCTTTTTACTGACTCTGTTCGATTTAAGGTTTGCGGCTCTGGACCGTTTGACACCAGACACCTCTTATTGCTATAGCTGAAGCTAATTTTATACATGGCATTTTAAAATAATTGTGTGCATGAAATGAAGTTTGTGTACCTTTGAATCATCAGAAAGCAAAGGGGTCAGTATGTCAGCCACCCATGTGGATGATTTTGGAGTATTCTGGATTTCAGAATTCCAGACAGGGGATACTCAACCTGTATAAGCAGATAATGGAGCGAATTTCCAGTGTAATATTTCCCTACATTTATCACAGTCTTGAATATAGAATCAAGAATTAAATGGTTTTATTATTGTGTGGATCACTCTTAGTTTTTAATCCCTTATAGAAATCTAATGGAAAAAGTCTATGAATTCTTGTTCAAGGTCTCTCTAGTAACTGACCCTATTTTGATCAAACCATGCCTTGCTGCAACTGGCAAAGATGCTGACAATAATAACTAAACCAGAAAACTAAAGCTTCATCTTCCCATCAAAGTCATTATAGTCTTTTTGAATACTCTGTAGAGGAGGTAATTTAAATTCAAGGTTACATGCAATTCACTACACTTTCGAAAGCAATGGAATTAGCAATCAAATGCCATCATGTGCAAGACCATGGGGAAACCTTGAACTGCAAAAAGGGTCCTATAGAAATGCGAAACAAAAAAAAAAAAATCAAAAGAAATATGTAACTGAAGTGATAGTGGAGATCCACTTTGTACATATATTTACATATCTTGCAGTTAGATCTAATGCACTGGTAAGCAAAGAGCACACAAAAATGTAAGATGACAAAAGGAAGAGCTAATGAGATTGAAAGCTGGTTGTGGACTCTGAATGAGCTATATTTCTTTTGTATTCTAGCCAGCTACTCACAAAAGTAAAAGCAAGAGAATAGCACTGATACTAATCCCCCCCTCCTTTAATGGTTCACCTACACGCTTTAAGAAATCAATCCTGTTGACCCCTTGATATTTCAGTAGCATTGGATACCATTGACCCTGGCATCCTTCCAGGATATCATGCCTGAATTGTGAGCAAGTGAACTGCATTGCAGCAGTTTCATTCCCATATGGATAGTCAGCTTCAGGAGGTAGTACTTGGGAATAAAGCCTGGCACCATGAATTCTCCAGTATGGGATTATATAGGGGCCTGGTTTGTCCCCCAAGCTATTTAACACCTGTACTGAAACTGCTGAGCGGTATCATTCAAAGTTGTGGAGTATGTAATCTTCAATATTCTAAGGACAGAAGGCTCACATTCTTCTTAACATCAGGTGAGTCTGTGTATGTGCTACTTCCTGATTGCAACAATGGACTGAATGAAGGCTGATGAATGGCAGCTCAAACCAAACAGAACCAAAATACTGTTAATTGGTGACTATTCTGTCTAGATTAATGATGTTCATCCTGTTATGGTTGGTGTTGCACTCCCTGTGAAGGAGCAGGTTTATAGCTTGAGGGTTTTCTTAGATTCATTACTATTACTTTAGGTTCAAGTGGCCTCAGTGGTGTGATGCGCCTTCTATTCACTTCAGTTGACAGCCCAGCTGTGTCCCAATCTGGACAGGGATTCTGGCTTAAGCAATGTATTTTTCGCATGTGCATTTCAAAGGATCCAATTATATCAATGGGATTTATATCAGCATTGATTTATTATTTAGCAAATAATTTTTTAAGGTTTACCCTAGAATCAGTTTGATTAGCAGTTCAATTTAGGTTATAAAATATAGTTGTGAAAACTTACCCTCACAGAAATAATTTCACAGCTGGACAATATATTATGCACTGTTATCATCAGAATGGTTGCTAAGTTTCTCCAAGAGAGTATTTCATCTCCTGATGCTGTACACACTCCAGAACCATGCTGGGGGAGTTCCACTAGGGGAGTCATGTTCTAGTGGAAAATTTGTATTTGAGTCTGGTTCCAGTTATTCAGCTGGATTCCGATTTACCTATGCTTAGAACAGATCTGCTGATATTACTGATATTAGAACAGATCTGCTGATATCCTACTCCTCTTCATTCTTGAACAAGCCAAGAGGGAACTGAAACATCTACACATCCTCTGGTAACAATGTGTGTTGGCTTGCTCACATGCACTTTCTACTACACTTAAAACCCCACATTAAACCACTGTAACCATGACTAAATTTAGACCCAACCTCTAAAGAATTTGGTTACCATAATACCTCTTGAACAGCTCACTTATCATGTCAACTAAAGGGGGTTGCAGACTGTCAGAAATAGTGCAAATTGAGTCCACTTTTAGGGTTAGGGTTAGTGCTAGGGAATCATGGGAGTTGTTTTTTTTCTGAGACATTGACCCTTCTCTGTCAGAGAATTCTGGTGCCACAATAAACTACAGTTCCCATGATTCCCTGACCCTAACCCTAACCCTAAAAGTGGACTCAATTTGCACTATTTCTGGCAGTCTGCAACCCCCCTAAATCAGGAATTCAGACATGAGAAATTCACATCTTAGCAATGCCCTGTTCAGCCAGAATTGCAAACAGGGGATTTTGGCCCTTTCACTTGCAATATGGGGTAACACTATTTACTTTTCTTAAGAGGTTGTTGTAATGACTGGCAACAAGAGAGACAGCAGATGCATGCCACTTTCCATCTGAAATTTCTATATAAATTATAAGTATATAAGTATTGGCTGGAATTCAGCATTGTAGTAATGGATGCATAACTTCGTCTCATGCATCTGTAACAGATCCAGATCACAAATATTATGTAGTCATGATAATGGCTCTACTGCTATGAATGCCTTCTCAAACCTACTTTACCACACAGCTGCTGGATCAGGCGAAAGAGATCCATTCAGCTGGTGATCAGGGCACAGGATAGTGCCATTTCCAACACTTTCCCACCAGGCAACAAGGATGTGACAGGGATTCTGCTTCTGATCATCACAGCCTTGTTGGCTGGCAGAAGACAACTAAAAATATTATTTTTCTGCATCCCCAACTGCCTGCTGAATGGCTCTCCTTCACCCGATCTGGCGGCTGCCTGGTAAGGCAGGTTTGCAGAGGGATGTGTGTGTCAGGCCAAGAGACACAATTTAGTTACACATATGTAACTAAGGAGGCAATGTAGAATTCCAGTCATTATCACCAATTTATGAAAGGTTAATGGAAAGTACACAGGGTCTTTACAGACTACCAGAAATAATTCAGCTTGAGTCTACTTTAACTGTCTTGGCTCAGTGCTACGGAATCATGGGAACAGTAGTTTTTTCTAAGGCATTGAGCCTTCTCTGTCAGAGAGCTCTGGTGCCACAATAAACTACAGTTCCCATGATTCCCCAGCATTGAGCTAGGGCAGTTAAAGTGGTCTCAAGTTGCATTATTCCTGGCAGTGTGTAAAGGCCCATAATTTGCCTATCATCTGGACCAGGGGTAGGCAAAATTTTGAGCCATGGGCCGGGTTGCTGTCCCTCAGACAATTGGGGGGCTGAAACACCAAAAATAAATAAATAAATAAAAATTAAAAAATAATTTAAAAAAATTAAAAATATTCATGCACACTCTCTCATCCCCAGAAAAGCCATGGCAAAACCCCTGTGGAGATTTTGCCAAAAAAAACCCCCAAGAACAAGTAATAACAACAATAATAAATATCATCATGGTGGGCGGTGGCAGCGGCGGCAGGACTAGCCTGGGGCCGGTCCAAAGGCCTCGGGGGGCCGCATCTGGCCCCCGGGCCTTAGGTTGCCTACCCCTGATCTGGACTATCAACTTTTTCTTTTTAGAATTTTATCTTTTTAAAGATATGTGTCCCTGATTTGTATCAAAGAGCTGGTTATTTTACAAAGCACTGATTCCCCTGCCCCAAATCAATTAGCATTTGCTTTATAGATTCAATATAGTCTCTCTTTGCCAAAGCTACAGAGAATTTCTCAATTGTTCAAATTGGTTTGAGTCGCCTTGGATCCATTTATTTATTTATGGGATCGATATCCCACCTTTCTCCCAAAATGAGATTCAAAATGGCTTATAATAATTTAAAAAGATAAAACCAAAACATTAATTACAAAAGTGAAAAATAATTATAATAATATTTAAATAATTTAGGTACATATAAATAAATAAATAAATAAATAAATATCCTGGAATTCTGACATGTTGCATGCAAATTCTTGCCAAAATAGGGCACACTTGCAGCTCTTCTCGCAAGAACTTTATTTGTTTTGTTCTTGCATGGCTTTCAATATTTATAACTGCAACAGAAGCCAAAGGCTAGACCAGAGAGTGAACTCCAGTATAACCCTAGGACTATCCCACGTGACAGTGAAATCTTACAAATTTATATACAGAAGGAACACCCACTGAATTCAATGAGGGTCGTTCCCAAGTAAATTGATACCGGGTTGGAACCTGAGAAGGTAGATTAAAAAGAAGCTCCTTAACAGGATAGGGAGAAGTATGCTTTTGTCCTACAATGTTCAAGTATTTGTTGTGCCAAACACCACCTAAATGTGCTAACCTATATAACAGACAGACTCAAACCTAACTGTATGGTACTCAGCCATTAATCAGCTTCTACAGCTGTAAGATGGATATTAAAAGCAAGCAATTTTTATTAGATCTGATGGATAACTGATTTTTTTTTTACATTAAGATTAAACACTTCACTGTTGTCAAGCTAAATTTTTGCAGTAGCAAAAAAGATAATCTTGTGCCTTTTAAAATAACATTGGTACCAAAATGTAAAAGTCATATCCATATATATTTAAAAACAGCATATAAAGTTTAAACTGACTTTACTGCAGTGTCAACACTGTCCCCTTTAAAAGTAGTCCACCATTAAAATTGGATTCCACATTCCATAATGCTAAATGAGCGTTTTACCATGGTGTTATTTTGTATGTGACAAGAAGTAATAGAAAATCCTTCGGTGTTGCCTGGATGGCACTGTTTGGAAAAAAAGATTCGATGGGTTACCAGCTGTTGCCATGACTTACAGAGGTAAGGCCGATAGTCCACATCTCCATCATTGTGGTGCTTTCCAGAGCTTTCAACAGCATTCAGTGTTTTCTGCATGATTGTCTGAGTTGTTGCAAACAAAACTAAATGATGCTCTCTGACAAGCTTCTCAAGGAATTGAGCAGATCTCCTTATGTTTGCTTCCTGTAGGCTAAGGTTCTCCCCTCCATTGACTCTATCAATCCAATAAAAAGCAGATATACTGTCAATAATCAGGAGGCAGAGGGAAGGGTGAGAGCAAAACATGTTTTCCAAAGAATAAAGGGTAAGAAGCAGCTGAGAGCTGCTGTTGCAATTAACAAGAAAAAACCTCCCCAGACACTGCTTTATCATCTCTTCTGTGCCTTGGGATGATCTGTGTTCCAGAATAGTCACTAAACGCAGCATGTCAAAATGAAAGTCTGTATCAATAAACAGCAAACCAACTTCCAAACCGCCTCCTGATTTTGGAAGAATGCAACGGGCAATAAGATGATAGAGCATTTCTGTTTTTCCTGTTCCCTCTGGGCCATGGAATTCAACAATGTCTCCTGTTCAACAATAAAGAAACAGGTGTTCAAGCTATAAGGCATCTGCTACTCAAGAGTCAGATAGAACTATTTATCTTTCAGCCTAAACACACCACACATACCACATTCTAAAGTAAAAGTCATTTTGTACATATTTAACTATTCCAGTCAAGCAGAATTAAAAGATATTGACTTTAACTGAAGCATTTTCTGAAAATTCATGCATAATAGGGAAGAAATAGCACTATAGACAGGGAGAAAAATGCTCAAAGGGTTAAAAATGTCATTGGCACCTTTCTTAGCAAATGTTTCTCAAATCATTACAGAGTTCAAGATGTTACAGTTCAGGAGTAAATTAGACTACAGAAGAAAAAGAGGACTATAGTTGTCCCTCTCTGTTTGCGGACTTGGAGTCCATAGTCTCACTCTTTGTGGGGAGGGACAAGGGCTATATTTTTAATGGTTGTGCGTGCCTATGTGTGGCTCTGTGTGGGCGCCATTACTTTAAATGGGGTTCGAATATTTGCAAGCCGTCATTTTCGGGGGGGTGGGGGTCTGGAACGGATCCCCAGCAAATTGGAAGGGGCAATTGTTGAATCCAGGTAACAGAACAATACAGCATTCTGAAAGTCCATGAAAGTCTTCCTTAGGAGTATACTAAGGAATAGAAGCATTATCATTTCATTTTGAGGTTTGACATGAAAGTTGTAATTGCTTAAAGGAAGTCCTCACCAAAATGCAGTCAGAATTCTCATTGTTATTTACAGACCAGATGCATTAATTGTTCAGTGTACAATAAAATAAGGCTTCCTTAAAGTGTCATACTGGATCAGGTGTCTCTGAATGTTTATAGCTAGGAGGTGGGGATGAGAAAGACTTGCTGTACATAAAAATGAATACATTTGCATTTAGGGAGGTTGCAAACTGCCAGAAATAGTGCAAATTGAGTCCACTTTTAGGGTTAGGGTTAGGGTTAGTGCTAGGGAATCATGGGAATTGTTTTTGTTCTGAGACATCGAGCCTTCTCTGTCAGAGAGCTCTGGTGCCACAATAAAATACAGTTCCCATGATTCCCTAACCCTAACCCTAAAAGTGGACTCAATTTGCACTATTTCTGGCAGTCTGCAAACCCCCTTAGTGTTCATGGAAGAGCCACCGTTGTATAGTGCTTTGAGCATTGGACTATGCCTCTGGAGACCAGGGTCCAAATCCCTGTTTGGACATGGAAACCCACAGAGTGATCTTGGTCTCTTACTCTTAGAAGGCAAAGGGTGTGAACAAAATTTCCCTGTGTGAACAAATCTTGCCAAGACAATGCTATGGTATTCTTACCTTAAGATCGTCATGTTAGAAATGACTTGAAGGCACACCACCAGCACCACAACCCCCAAGTGTTCATGTGGAAAGTTGTTGTTGTGTGCCTTCAATTTCTGACTTATGGTGACCCTAAGGCAAACTTATTGCAGGGTTTTCTTGGCAAAATTTGTTGAGACGGTTGCCTTTGCCTTCCTCTGAGGATGAGAAAGGGTGAATTGTCCAAGGTCACCCAGCGGGTTTCCGTGGCCAAATGGAGACTTGAATCCTGGCCTCCAGAGTCATAGTCCGGTACTCAAACCACTACACCACACTGGCTCTCTCATGGGGAATACCCACATTTGAAAGTGTCAATATTGTTAGGCTTTGGGGCTGGTTTTTTGTTTTTTGTTTTTACCATGAATGGGATATCCTTCTTCAGCAAACAGACAAGGTTCAAGATCTTTCAGTGAATCTCTGCCTTCGAGGCGTGCGAGAAGCTTTGAAGCAAAAAGAAAGGCAACTTGTTATTTAAAATTAATGTATCTACAACTAAAATATGCACAAAACTGAGTATAAATTCAGTGACTTCCCAGAAATTGATTTTAGATGCTTTGTTGCATATACTACAAATACAGTATCTCATTTATTTTTTAAATTCTAGATACAGCCCCACACTGTTGCCTCAAGGAAACAATTTTTTATGAAGCTTATTTGTCTTGTTTATTTCTATGGCGTTTAACCACAATTGCTGAGTCAAACTGTTATATTCTGATGTAGTTCCTCCTAGAGTATCTGATGTTGGCACAATGCTGAGAAACCCACATAAGCCAAATAATACATCTTTATTTCCACCAACACATCCAGATGTAAACTTCTCTTTGCACAATGTCATGTCCAACTGGATTTTGACAGCTCTTTTATAATACAAGTGTAGAGTAATTAAGATGGCGGATCTACATGCTAAGTCATTTTTAAATCTGCTGACTGTAATAGGGACATTAAACAATGGAAAGTGTCATACTACTGAACACAATAATCACTCTGCTAAAAGGCTGGCTTCCACTCACACCAGATTTCCATAAATTGGTTTGCCTGTCTGTAACCTTTAACTTTTCTCTAACCTTCCTAATATCTCATCAGGAGGCCCAATGTGTTCTCTTTTATAACATGCTATCTGCAATGAACTCTGCAAATGCTCTGAAACCTGAGATCTTACACAAGGAGATGACATATTTACCTAAGTATATTGGCTTTACCAATTTTCTTTTAAATTGTGTGTGAGACAGTGAATGTACATGTGTTGAGAGAGAGGTGGGAAAGAGAGAGCAAGAGAGGGAAGAGATGTTTGGGTTCCTTTGTTCCTCCTATTTTCCTCCCAAATAAACCTTTCTTCTATATGAGAACATTTGACTGTACTTTTTTTTTTTTTTTAAAGGAACTTCTCATTAAAGTCTTCCTCATGTGAAGGACTATGTGGTTGCTAAGCTACCCTTTAAGGTCTTTGTATTTCCAGTTTTTTGGGGGGGAGAGTAGTTTAGAAGTAGTTCAGTGTTTCTAAGCTTGGGGCAAAAAAAAAATTCAAACTCTATTTATTTATTTATTTTCCTATGAGCAGGCTGAAGAGAGGAGTCCTTGGAAACAGGACTTAGAAAATGTCCAAAACAGCTGGACAATCTAAGGTTTCAACCTGACTGGTAGCAGCCTATCATAACTCTTTTTGAGGGAACCTAAAATAAGGCTCACTAGTAAGAAAAGATATTTCCCCAGCATAACCTTGAATTGTTGCACACATACTCCCTTGCAATACTTTTGTTGTTACTCACCATCAAGTCAACTTTATGGCAAACCTATGAATGAGAGACCTAAAAATCCCTGATCAACAACTGCCTTGCTCAGGTCTTTCAAACTCAGGGCTGTGCTTTCTTTATTGTATCTATCCACCTGTAGCATGGTCTTCCTCTTTTTCTACAGTACAGCCTTCTATTTCGTAAAGCATCTTTCTAGCAAGAACTGTAGCACTTGGGCTACTACTAAAAGAAAAGTGGGCATTTCTCTACTAATCTAGTTTTCTAATGAGATTAGTGGGAAGCACAGCAAAGTTGCTCCTGATCTTAGTAGATAAAAAGGTGATGGGTGGTGGCAGACCAGTTAAAGGTATGCTGGGTCTCCAAACTATGTATGCCACAGCCAACTGCTTGAACATGACCCCAAACCATCATTTAGGCAGTATAGTGCAAAATTATTTCTTCTCCTCCTCCTCCTCCTTCTTCAGATTGGCTGAAATATTCTGCACCAACTTTAGCCTTCCAAAAATAAGGGAACACCCACATAAAGATTAGAGCAGTTGACCTTCAAAGTTACAAAGGCATACATGATGTTAGATTCTTCCTAGACCAATATTTTGGGTTTTGGATTGAACAAAGTTGGTAAGGCCCATTGCCTCTACTTGATTTTCTCAGCAGAATATTAGACTCAAGACCTATAAATTTAGATTCCTGAGACTAATAGTGGGCATCTTTGCTTTCCTTTAATACACAAAATTCCTAAACAACTTCATTTTAAGGTAGCTTGTCTGGATTTTAGTTGCAGCTTGTTAGCTGTCGTCCATTTAGACTGATGGAAAAGAAAATCATTCTCAATGGTCCTTATAGTGCTAAATTTTGAGATGATCGCTCTCTAACTTCAGAGCATTATTAAACAAAAGGTAAGGTACAACAAACCACATGGGGCTTTGCAATAGAACTTCCTCCATTGCTACGCCTTGCTGGCCACCTACAGAAAACATTGACAGCTCCTACATGGTCCCACCATATTAACTGTGCCTTTATGTCAAAAATTTGCTGAAAGGTATAGAAGGACTAGGAGAATGGTACTGCCCCAGGACCTTTTTAGAAGATAAACATCCACAGAGACACTAAAACAATCTTGTTTCCAATGCAGACTGGATTGAAACACAGCCATATAGGCCATGGAAAAAGGTCAAACTATCTTTCTTCTTTATTTGCTCATTTATCTTATGCTGCAGCTTTCTAGATAGAATGGGCCATTTATTTTTGGTCCCTCAGCTTCATGACATTTACCAAGAAATTCCTGGACAGCACAGTGAGAGAGCCTAATGCAATATGGATTTTTGTGTTAGATGGACAAGTCTCTCAGTTTAATAGGGTGTTTTGTTTTAATACCCTTAATGTCCTGAAGTACCAGAAGACAGACACAAAACACTTTCAGATGACCAAGCAATGCAGTCTATGTAATATTTTTGCATTTAAAAGTTTATGTTGAGATTGTTTTCCCTAATTGTTATTTGTTGGGGTAACTGCCTTTTAAAAACAAAGTACATTACAGACCATTATTTCACTTCTGACTCACACTTTTTTCTAAACAGGAGAGCCTGTTGTGACAATCTTTTTCACTTTAGTTTGGGTCCAGGCTATCTGAAGGACCATCTGAAGGACCATACAAGCCTGCTGGGCTTTCAGTCTTTTGAAGAAAACACTGAAGAAAACACTGACAACTCCTACATGGTCCCACCATATCTGGTTGTATCTTGTGTTAAAAATTTGCTGATATGTATAGAAGGACTAGGAGAATGGTACTGCCCCAGGATCTTTCTAGCAGATAAACATCCACAGGGAAGGTAAAGCAGTTTCACTTCCAAATGTAGGCTGAACTGAAATACAGCCAAATAGGCAGTGAAGAAAATGCCAAATTATCCACTTTATCCACCTCGCCACGTGAACAAACATTCTGGTGGGAATATGGGAGAGGACATATTTAGTGGCTCCTCCTTGGCACTAAAACCCCCGTCCTAGGAAGGCTATGCTGGCTCCCTCCTTGTTCTTCTGTTCTTCATTTTAATTGGCTTTTGGGGAGTGTTTATAAAGAAAGGGCTTTTAATATTATGCTGTATTGTTTGTATTTCTTGCTTCTTTATTTATTAATTTAAATTTAATTAATTATTTTTTTAAAAAAACAGTATTTTAATTACATTCTAACAATAGCTTTCTGTATGTTTTTACCTATATACATTTTTACACTTGTGTCAGTGGATCCCTCAGTTTCCTGCTGCAACATGTTTGCCAGGCACTTTGAGGAGAAAGTTGCTCATACAGTTGG
>CM034710.1:120043998-120085342 GCA_020142125.1 Phrynosoma platyrhinos | reverse complement strand
AGAAAAGCATTAACCACTGATCAAAGCTGGTCAGCTCCGCTGCATAACTAGGTAGTGAGTTAGAGCCAGAGGTGAAGAGCTATAACTCCCATCATCCCTGACAACATATACTTCTCAAAAATGTTTCAGAATAAGCAAATCTTTACTTGCCAATGGAAAGACAACACTGAAAGATATGCCTCCTGAAATTCTGTGTTGAGCACAACTATGAAAGGTGCCCTTTCACATATGTTCTCCAGATAGTTCACAGTCTAGTTCTCCCTGCTCTTGAGACTTCCTAAATTATGTTGTTGCTGTGTGTCTTCAAGTCGTTTCCAACTTAGTTATCTTACTTCTTCCTAAAGTAGTCATTCTGACATGTGTTGCAATGACCATACACCATTCCTGCATCTACTTTCTGGCTAAGAAGCTCAAGTCCTAGATGAACAAGTAGGACTGGTTCCTTGGACCATGTTTATCTGCAGTCAGAACGATGTTATTGTGAATCCTCAAAATGTCATGACCTTGACACAGTCTTCAGTAATATCTCTTCCACCAGCATCTTGTTGCCATCAGTTTATTTTTAGTGTTTTCACTTTTAATGAATAATGAATAGTGAGTAGAAACAAGAGCAACCCAGAGTTAGTGATGCAGTTCTTGAGATCTAGTTCTTTTTGTTAACTGAGGTCCAAAACACACTGTAGAAATAATCAAGTTTGAGAACACTTTAACTGTTCTGTCTCAATGCTTGGGAATCCTGGGAACTGTAGTTCGTTATGGTGCCAGAGAGCTCTGGCAGAGAAGGCTAAATGCTTCATAAAACTATAGGGTAACAGCACAATTTATATAATTTATATAATCTGATTCCAATTTATATAATTAATTTCAGATGTTGGAATCTGTGTATTTCATATCCCCTGTAATTCAGATTTCCACAGTGCCTGATCACCTAGTTTTGTTCTTCAGATTATATGCATATTTATCATCCTAAATAAACAATTTGAATTCTTGGAGTACAGCTGAGGCACAGGTCCCGCAGCTATTTCGAAGGCTACACGAAAACATATTCTTAAAACATTTGGTGGGAGTCGGTAGATAAGACTTAGGGATTTCATTATGCAATCTGAAGAGAAATTAGTGTATTTTTTGCGTGGACATGGGACGAAATGAGGTGACAGTAAAAGTTTTCAAATTTCTAAATAGCTAGGCAGCCATATGCCTAGGATTTTTCTAGTTCAGAAAATAAGTCTAGAGTGTAAGGTTTGTTCTTAAAGTAATTGTACAGACTTGTTAACAATTGTTATTTTCTTGCAAGGCTGAAGTAGAGAGGAGATTTTTCTTTCTTATTACACTGCATGCAATAACCATCTTACAGTGATTACAAAAGTCCCAGTCAAGTACTAAACACTCCTCAGATGTAAGCTATATTGGTTGCAATCAATGTCTGTGCTAATAAGACATGTATTTCAACAGTGGATTAAAAATAGATTTGGCAATTGCTTCATTATGTCATTAATACTAATACATTAATACTTATTTATCCTGCATCTGATTTCTAAAGCACAATTTTTACAGTTTCTTACCTGGTCCAATAATTATATTTCTGCTAATATCTGCATGACCGCAGTAAGCAGCCTGATTGTTTTGGCTCTAGTTATGGTTGTATAAATCTCCCTTTACAAGTTTTTCTAGTGATCAATTACATGCTGACCCTGATTCCATGTAGGACAGAGTGATCTATTTTAAAGTTGAGATGATAAATGCCTCTCTGATTTGAACTCTCTGAACTGTCTTATGTAGTGTTTCATATAACATTTAATTAGTAAGCTAAATAAACTGCTTATTTCAGCAAAGAGAGGTATCCTTGAGAGTGTTTTGACTTTTTATTGTTGATGCTGTGCTGCCTTGGTGATTTGAGAGCATACATAATATGAGAGTATACATAATTAAGCATCCATAATTGGGAACAAGTCCCCTTGAATTCTGTAGGGCTTACCTTTGGCTAAACACGCCTAGGATTGTGCTGTCAATACAGTTTCTTGGACTAAGACTGACATACAAGAGCCAGAAACTAGGACTCTGAAGACCAGGGTTCAAATCTCCACTCAACCACAGAAACCCATTGAGTTATCTTGGACAAGTCACACTCTCTCAGCTTCAGAGGATGGCTAGAGTAAACTCCCTCTGAATAAATCCTTCCAAAAAACATGAGATGGGTTTGCCTTGGAGTCACCATGAGTCGATAATGACTTAAGGGCATACAACAACAAAAACTGACATAGAAAACCAAAGCCCTGAACACCATAGACAGCTGATGATATTAACTCCAGTGGCAACTCTTAAGAGTCCTACGTTTTCAGCTGATTTTCACATGTCCCAGTTTCACTCCCTTCCTTCCAATTTCTCCCCTTGCCATGAGCTTTAGTTGCTGCAAACTGAATTCAAAGTACAAAAGTACAAAGGAGAGGAAGGGGTTGAGTAATAAATAATAATAATAAAATTTATTTTTATCTCGCCCCTTTTTGATGCAAACCCCCAAACCCTCCCACTCTTTAAAAAGATATTAAACAAACAACAATTTAAAACAGGCTAAATAACATAGATCACAAACAACATAATCATAATAACAGCAGCACAAAAAGGGGAGAAGATGGATTAAACATAGGTTTAGGGGCCGGGAGAACTATTCAGGAAAGGCCTGCTGGAAAAGATCTGTCTTAACAGCCTTTTTAAAGCTGTTCAAGGTGGTAATAAGATGGATCTTGTCTGGCAGGCCATTCCCAGTATAGGAGCGATAGTAGAGAATGTTCGTGTGTGGATGATGAGTGTTGTAGTGATGCCCTTTGGCACCCAGCAGAGTCTGCAGGACAAGCTGGCTGCTGTGATCCACAGCCACTTTGTAATTCTTACCATCAACTGGTTCAGCTTCCCTTCTTCAGGATCCTGTCTTCCTCAGTCAAGAAGACACATTGTAAAGTCCAAAAGCATAGCTTTATTAATGCATATAAAAAGTAAAAATAAGATAACTAAGTAAAATCCATTGTGATGAACTTGTCCAGTTCAGCCATACAAGATTACATCTTTAACAATCCCAAAAACGTTAGGATCTAACTTGTTGTAGTTAAAACCACTGTTTTCAGCCACACATGCTCACATCTTGAACAATAAACAATTTTAGACAAAGGATTTTCTAAGCCCTTCCCTTACTCCACCTTTTAGGTGTTAACCTTATTTTAATTGGATAATGTCTGTATGATGTCTACTAACCCAGCCTCTTGCTGTCCATCATCCACCACGTGACTATCTTTCCCAAGCTAACGATTATTTACCTTTTTGATATCTCTTGTTATCCATAACAAAGTCTGTTCTATTAGTTCTACCTCTGGGAAAGTACATGTTGATGTCTGTGTTGGCCACCTGGTGTTGGTTCACCCTGTTTCTCTAAATGTTGTTTGTGCTTTGCCCAAAAACTTTTCTCAAGTGGAAAATTACAGGCACACACACACATCTTTACATTTCACCTTTGACTGTATATCCCATCCATATCCTAACAGAGAAGGCCCTCTGGGAGGTTGCATACAGCCTTGTTTTAATGGGCTGTAGCAGATTCCTCCTAGAGGAGCTGAGTGCCAGGGAGGATTGTACGGAAGGAGGCAGTCCCGAAGATAGGTTGGACCCAAGTCATTTAGGGCTTTAAAGGTCATAACCAACACCTTGTACAGTGCCCGGAAACTAATAGGCAGCCAGTGAAGTGATTTCAACACAGGTGTAATATGGTCTCTCCTGGATGTTCCCGAGATCACCCTAGCTGCCATATTCTGCACCAATTGAAGTTTCCAGGTTAGGCACAAGGGTAGCTCCATGTAGAGCACATTACTGAAATCAAGACATGAGGTTATCAGCGCATGTACCACAGTTTCAAGATCCCTAATTTCCAGAAAAGGGCACAGCTGGCATATCATCCGAAACTGATAACAGGTGCTCCTAACCGTCGCATTTACCTGATATGACATCTGGAGCGATGGGTCTGGGAGCATCCCCAGACTGCAAACACAGTCCTTGGAGGAGAGTGTGCATTGCAGTTCAGACTTCGTTAAGTACATTTGGAAGTACTGGTAGCTTGGTTCATCCATGAATTCTGATCAGAGATCAGGGCTTTGCAGGATTTTTGGCTAAACCTTCAGAAAAATCCCTCCAGTGGATTTAACCTGTGGACTGCAATGAGTCCATAAAAAGTTACTAGATTGAAAAAATCAAAGACATAGTCATGTTAGTCTGGAAAGTCAGTGTGCAAAGGGATCTTGCAGCATCTTTGAGACTGCCTGAAAGAAGTTGGTAGTATGAGCTTTGTAGGCTTGAGGAAGTAAGACTGAATTTGTAGATTGAAAAATGTCCTACAAGTCATTTTATTTTACAAAATGGCCTTCTTCCTTTTACTGGCCCAGTTTGAGCATGCAGTCTGCTGGTCTCTTAAAAACCTAGTGTGAAATCAGAAATAAAAATTGTGTTCTGTCAAACATCAGAAAGACATGAATGTTCCCTCTCCTATCTTTGTACTGTGTTTTTGCATAGATTTTCCTCTGTCGCTAGTACAGAAATCAAGCAGTCTTGCAGGCAGTGATTTTGGTCATTTCCAAACTGCTCACTGATCACCATGGAAGTTACCATCAGGGAATTCTTGATAATCTATGGTTACCAGATGAGTTGGTAAATATATAAGCTGGTCTGAAAAACATTCACTAAACCAGTTGTGTCAGAGTAGCCTTTCTTCTTTGACACTCCATATGTTTTCCCTTTATCTTCCACAGTCCCTGATAATTGGTCATACCAAGTCCAAAACATCTGCATTGTAAATGTAATTTTTTTTAAAAAAATGTAGCTTTTTTCCTGCCCGTATGAGATTCATTGTTTTTTATTTTCTTATTTTAGGTATACAAAACTGGGTTACGCAGGGAATACAGAACCACAGTTCATTATCCCCTCATGTAAGTAACCTTTGCTCTCCCTTCTAAAATTTTGTGTTCATATTGATAAAACTCAGTAGCAAGTTTATTTCTCAGCCCTCCCATTCTGCTTTCTTTGGAATGTATCTTTTTCTTCTTCTGGGAAGTGGTATTAAGTACACTAGTGTTGCTGAAGAGAAAATCTTGCTTCTTCTCAGGACCAACCTCCATTAAACCAGTTTCTGGTTGCCATGACAAGTTCTGTTTCCTTCCTGTCTCTATTGTGTTGTTGCCAGAGATCTGCCATAGTGAACAAGTGACTTCTTATTTTATCTGACACCAAAGAGACAACTTGAATAATCCTATGGAAGTCTTCTCAGTTTAAACATTGAACTGCCAATGTCACCTGGCTGTGGAATTGTACATGTCTGAACTGGCTAGGACTTTCATGTTTCAAAAGGGTGCACATGTTAAACAAGATTGTTCCTTTTTCCTTTTATTTTTTTCTGTGTAGCTATCGCAATAAGAGAATCAGCAAAAGTAGGTGACCAAGCACAGAGAAGGCTGACACAAGGAGTTGATGATCTAGATTTTTTTATTGGCGATGAAGCCTTAGAAAAACCTACCTATGCTACAAAGGTAAGGCCAAAGCAAAAAACTGAAGTAACCAAAGAACCTATTGTCAAACTGACTTTTGTTTTTGCATAACAGCATGACAGCATTAGATGGGTTTCTAGATGGGTTTCAATGTGCTTCCAAAGGATATGCCTTCAAGTGATTTGCCAATCTATAGTGACCCCTTGAGTTTCATAGGGTTTCCTTAGGGAAGGAATGCTCAGACATGATTTGGCATTAAGTTCTTCTGAAACATAGCCCACAGCATCTGGTATTCATTGGTGGTCCCCCATTCAAGTATGAACCAGGGCTGACTCTACTTAGCTTCCAGGATGATGGGATGTGGTGCCTTTAGTGTATTTAGGCCTCTGGATGCATGACTTGGAGGTAATTCAGAGATTGGCGTACAGCCAATGCAGTTAGAGTTCCACTTGGTCACCCTCTGCTATTCAAAAAATCTCGTTTCATTTCCACTCTTTCTGCCATGCTGATCCTTATCATTGAACTGTTTCCTGGTGTGTGGGAACATCTCTCTCTCCGTCTTTCCTCAAATCACTTTCATTCAACCCTATTCCTTTACTGACTGAAGTGAAGCCAAAATATGTATAAATGTGTATGTTTCTCCCTTGTTAGTTTATAGTATGGTTGTATAGTATACATTAGGATAGAGATAGTGTTAATTTTAAATGTAATGTATTTCATTGTTGTCTGAGGGCCTCTGCAGACCGTCTCAAAGGGCTGGCCTAGAGGCAGAGCTGGGGCCGGGCAGCCGCACGCCGGCCACCCCAACCCCACACTGATGCCGTCCTGATGCCGCGCACTGTTAAGCGTGGCGCGTGGTGTCAGGAGGCTCTTCCGGTGCAGCGTTCAAACACCATTTTGTCCCGCCTGGCTTGCCATCTGTGAAGGATCAAAACCATGGATGGCAAGTCCACGAATCAAAAGGGACAAGTGTATTTCAACCATTTTTCTTTCCTCTGGGGGTCTATTCTAAATAAAGCCTCATGGGATGATACCAGTAATGTCATTTGGGGACATACTCTTTTTATATATTTTTTTGCACACTTTATAAGGGAGCTCTATTGAAATGATTGTTAAAGTCCCGATTTCTTGCACTTTCTTGTAAAATAAATAGGCATTTAATCCAAATCTTAATTCTGAGCCTTGTAATTTCAGTAGCTTTTTATCTTCTAGTTTTATCCAGTCTTTTATCTGTATAAAAGAATTAGCTTGAAAATATAGCTTTAAACTATGTATGAAAACCACCTCTTTCTACTGCATCTTGCATGTATTTTTGCTGATTCCTGGGTTTTCCCCCTGCCCATATATATTCAGATAGTTGTTTTTGCCAGTCTTTGAAAACACTGTCATTTTTAATTATTGGTATAGATTGAAATAAAAACAGAAGTCTTGTTAAGAGAGTCATTTTCACTACAGAAATTCTTCCTGTTAATGTCAGTTTTAAATCTCTCCAATTATTTTAATCCTTTTTTATTTCATTCAATTTTTCATATAGTTATTACTTAATAAATCCAAATTTTTATTATTCCCAAGTATTTAGCTTTTTTTACTACATTAAATCCTTTATTTTTTGTTCTTATATTTTAGTCATATTCTTTACAATGACGCTTGTTTTTTCTCTTTTTATCTTTAAACCAGATATCGCTTCGAAATCCCTTAATTGTTTCAATAAATGGTTGATACTACTTAAAGAATCCTCCAATGTTATGATGATGTCATCTGCGATTGCCCATATTTTATATTGGTCCCTTTAATTTTAACTCCTTTAATATGTGGGTTTTTTTTTTATGTTATTAAGACATCTAGAGTAAGCACATCCCTGTCTTGTCCCTTTGTTTATAACAGTAGTCTTTGTTTTCGTTCTGTTGATTACTGTTTTGGCTGTTTGTTTTTTATATATTGCATTTATCCAATTTAGAAAATTTTGTCTTATTTTCATCTGATTCAACATTTTTATCATTAAATTCCAATCTAAGTTGTCAAAAGCCTTCTCCAAATCTGACAGAATCAAAGCTAAATTTTTCTCATTACGAAAATCAAAATATTTTATTATATTAACTATTTGTCTGATATTTTCTCTTAGTTGCCTATTTGGTACAAAGCCACATAGTTTTCAGATATTAATTTTGTTAAGACAGTTTTTAATCTATTAGATAATATATGTGCAAAGAGTTTGTAACCTTTGTTTAGCAAGGAAATAGGTCTAACTTTTTGGATCATTTTGATTTTTTCCTTCCTTAGAATCAATGTTGCATTCACATCTTCCCAAGTTGGTGGTATATTCGCTTCTCTTTTATATTCATCGTACACAATAGAGGGGCACAAAGCGCCTCCATGAAAATTTTATAATATTTGGATGAAAATCTGCCTGGACCTAACATTTTATCGTCTTTAGCGTTTTTAATCACTTCTTGTAGTTCTTTTGTTGTTATTGGTTGATCTAACTTTTGTCTAAATTTCTCTTTTAAAGTTGGTATGTTACTTTGATCTAAATAGTTATCTTTTTCTTTTTCATTTATTCCCTTTGTTTTGAAAATTTTACTAAAATGATTATAGAAGGAAAAGGAATCCCTTTGATTAATTGCCAAATGGGCAGTTAAGTGAATGAAGGTGTATTCAGAAGAGCAGTATGAGCTTCGGGGGCGGGGGGGAGACTTTTGAGCAAATCGTAGTACTTCTGTATGTATGTTGAAGGGAATGTGTTGACTGTTGAAAGGAAATGGAAATGGTGAAAGCAAAGTGTAGTGGCATACAAAAACTGGGGGGGGGGAGTACCTCAGAATCCCCAAGCTTTGTGTTGCATGAGCATCCTGAGAGTAGGGAATGGGTGGGATGTTGGGGGGGGAGAGATGGAAAATGGGGTGTGTGCATCTCCTAGACCTTTTGAGGCTGCCACTAGCCCTTCCCCGCCCAAACCAGAAGTGACCAGAAGTTGAACAGGCTCAGCTCATGATGCGTATCTTGGCCGCAGTATTGTCTCCTTGAATGCACTGTTGTTTGTTGTACTGGGAAAAACAGAATACACAGCTGGTGATATTATGTGACTTCTTCATTTGGTAGTGTGACACTTTGCTTCCATTCATCTTTGGTTCAGTGGCCTATACGACATGGTATTATAGAAGATTGGGATCTTATGGAGAAGTTTATGGAGCAAGTTATTTTTAAATATCTTCGGGCTGAACCGGAGGATCACTACTTCTTAATGGTAAGGCAAACAAGCAGAATACATTTCATTCTTAGCTTGGTTTTCTAACAAGGATAGAGGACTGATCCAGTCCCATAGGCTGGATTGTTCTCTAGGACCACTCTTATAGGCAGGATGATGCCAGGGAGTAGACAGTGGCAGTTCATGCCCCTTGGTACTGGTGAGACGGTGTAGGCCAGCTATATTGACAGCTCCAGAACAAGCTACATCTAGTTTGATATCCAGCCTCCTTCTTTGGAGTCCTTTTCACCTAAATACTCCTTTTACTCCTCTGATGTTTGGGTAAAAGTTTGGGAGATGGGTAGGCAATGTCCCATGGCCCAGACAGTAATACCTCTCCAGGTGGTAAGGCTCTATCAAAGGACAGAGTTCCACCCATTCTCAGATCATTGGCTCCCTCCATCAATCTCTGTTGCCTGTTTCTCCAAGTCCAGAATTCCATGATGCTGGAACCTCAGGCATTTCTTCCACCCTGCTTTTCCCCATCATTGCGAATATGAGGAGGAGAGGTTGGAGATAGCCTCCTCCTGTCTTGCCAAAGGCAGGAATTACTCTCCCTTGTTTTATAGTCTTGTTTTCAGACATTGTGCTGAACAAATCTGGGGCTGCTACAGAATTGACTGATCCAAACTTCTGGACATACTTGCCTAATTCATGTGACATTTTGATGCATAGACTTAAAATACCTTAATTTTACATGTAAAAATGTCCCTCAGCTTTGAATTTAAAATGTAAAGGTGTTAAATTTTCATTCATTTTTATTGCCAGAGGAACAATTTATAAAATCACTCAAGAACTATATTCCAGTAAATTTCTTTAGCAGGCTGCCTGGCTTAAGAGCTTTTTAATAATAATAATAATAATAAACTTTGGGTAGCTTGATTAGATTACAGATGCTGTTTGAAATAATTGGCTGATTTTTACTTAGACAAAAGACAGCATTACAGCATAATGGGGCAAAGTGTCGCTCAGCAATATGCTGTTTTATCAGCAGTGCACACAATTATGTATTTTATTCTGTGGAAGCTTTTCATTGGAGATAACATTAAATTACGTTAATGGAAGATATTTTCTGAAGCTGCAATCAGTTATTTTTTTAAATATTTATGTAAGGAAATATTATGTAGAATATACAGTCAAATTTGTTTTGTATTTAATTTTTTTTTAAATGTATAAAAGTAACCAATTGAGAGGGTCCCAGTTTAGCTCTGCTTTTACAGTTTGGTAAGTGGTATAATTTCATTCTGCTTCCCACCCAATTTCTCGTTATTCTAGATGAAATGGGTGCAGAGTACTTGATTGCTATGCCAAGCTTACTGTTCATTTCATAAGATAGGCCTTGCAGAATTAGCATATGTATTCCTCTTTCCAAGGAACCAGATTATTACATAAGGAACAGGGAGTCCAACTATAGATTGTCCTAAACCTTTAAGCTTTACTTCATGGTATCTCTGATCATAGTGATCAGGCAGCAGGCGTGGGTGTATAATTAATAACAAATATAATATTGCTGAATACAAGTTTTGATTTTAGGTATTATTCACTCCCTACCATCTTCTAGAACATGGGTAAATATGATTAAAATTATCCTTTTTTATTACTACAGAAAATCAATCTAGGTTGTAACTTTGTTGTTAATTGCTGTCAAGTCAACTTTGATTTATGACGATCCTACGAATGCAAGACCTCCCAGTCACCCTGTCCTCAGAAGCCCTGCTTTAGTCTTGCAGACTCAGAGCCATAGCTTTCTTGATTGAGTCTATCCATCTGGAATGTAGTCTTCCTCTTTTCTGCCTTCTACCTTACCAAGCATTTTTTCTTTTCTAGTGAGTCATGTCTTCTCATGATATGGCCAAAGTATGACAGTCTCAGTTTAGTCATCTGGGCTTCTAGAGAAAGTTCAGGTTTGATTTGCTCTGGAACCTGTTTATTTGTCTTTTTAGCAGTCCACAGTATTTGTAGAATTCTTTTCCAGCACCACATTTCAAATGAGTTGATTTTCTTCCTATCAGTTTTTTTCACTGTCCAAGTTGTAACTATATATGGTTGCCCCTCCCAATTTTCAGGGGATCCATTCTGGACTCCTCTGCGAAAATGGTGGCTTGCAAATATTCAAGCCCTATTGGAACTAATGGCGTGCGCATCTGTGGCACTCGCAGCCATTTTAAATGTAGCCACTTGTCCCTGCCTGCAAGAGTGAGGCTGCGGACTCGAAGTGCGTGAATGGGGAAGGACAACTGTACATAACAACCTCTCCCTCTCTTTCTCTTTCTCTCTCTCTCCTCTTCCCACCAGTGCCACCCATTCTTGAAAACACTCGGTCCCGATCTCTCCTCTTCAAAAACCCATTCCTAATTAGCACTCAACCTCATTCTCAACATATTTCCCGCTAACACCACCTTCTGCTCACTTCTCCAAGCAATCACCATCCAGTGTGCAGATTTACCTGCCACCAAACATTTCACCCCTGCCATTCAATTTTCATACAAACCCCTAGTGTTGCTTACTATTTTACATTACAATACAGGGACACAAACTATAATACAATAAAGTCATAATGGATAACTATTTTTTTGAAGACCACAATCCTGGGGCTACTGGTAAAAGAATCATGTTGGTAGTAGGTGGGGCTGAAAAGATGACCACGTTATGGCTAGGTGGATCTCTATGGCCAGAATGTTCTGTAAGAGGAGCTAAAATTGAATATGTCTTTCACCTTGTCACTGATTTCTTAAGTCTAATCTGCATTGCAGAAATAATGCACTTTGATACTGCTTTATCTGCCATTCCTCACTGCTATGGAATTTTGGAATTTGTAGTTTGTTGTGGAACCAGAGCTCTGTGACAGAAGGCTAAATATTTTACAAAACTACAAATCACAAAATTTCATAGTACAGAGTCATGGTAGATAAAGCAGTGTCAAACTGCATTATTTCTGCCGTGCAGATTAGACCTTTTTCTCTCTTGAACTGGAATAGAGATGCTTTTTTGTTTGTAAAAAAGGTAACAGGCCAAGTCCTGTGTTGCAAACGGATGTAAAGAATATTCATGAATTTTCTCTTCCTTGTTGAAAAATGGTCAGGTACTGTGACGGTTTTATTGTCTTTCCACAGGAGTGAAAAGATCAGAACTTGTGGGGAAGGGGATTGTATTCATGGGTCTTAGTGCAGAGAAGTATTTTGGTATGGAAAGGTGTGTTGCTTGCAAAAACAGGAGTCTTATTTGCAAAAGCAAAATTCTAGCAAAAATGTCCTAATATGCAAGAAATAATTGCAACATAACACATATGTTCTATTTTTTTAAAATAAAACAACAGACAGAACCACCATTGAACACTCCTGAAAACAGAGAATATCTTGCAGAGATCATGTTTGAATCTTTTAACATACCGGGACTTTACATTGCTGTTCAGGTACATAGTGAACCTATTGTTTTTGGAGCTTTTTGGAGCAGTGTAGCAGAGGGAATGATGGGGTCGTGTGTATTTGTGCTTCTTAAAAAAGATGTGAAATGGCTGTACATCCAGGAAATATGACAGTGTATTTAACAATGTCTGTTGCTGCTGTTGTTTTCTATTTCTATTTCGTGGATGCCTTTTCCCAAAGAAGAATTTAGGTGTCTTAAAAAAGTTTAAAACAATAAAAGCAATACATAATTTTCTATCCCTAAGGCCAATATTTAAGAATCAGCCAATCCTATCAGATTCCTGGGAGCAGAGACTGAACAGCTGAAAAGATGTTCATGTTGTGGCTAGGTGGACCTCCCTGGGCAGAATGTGAAGTGTAAGTGAAAAGACAGCCACTACTTATCTCATGGACCCCTCCTTCCATAAGTGTACTTCATTGTGTCCTTTATTGCACACAGTATTGTTCATTTAGTTTAAAATCATTTTCTGGATTCAACCCCTCCCTAAAAGAAGAAAATAAGTGAAAATAAGAGAAAATTGATCAGTGGTCAGTAAGAAAAAAAGGTGGTCTCCAACTGCAGAATTATAATTTTAAAGAGACAAAATGGATGGATGATGAGAAAGAAAATTAGGAAATGTAAGAATAGAATTTTAAAGCAACAGTAGGAAATTGAGGATACAGGGTGCAATGGCCATTCCATTGAGATGATCTTCCTTCATAGGCCATCTGCTGCTTCAAGAATGACTGGAAGTGATGTAGCTTTGTTTCCATTTTTGTGTACCTCCCAAAATACAGTTGAATATGAATATTGTCAGAAAAAGTTTGTGGGGGCTAAATGTAATTCATGGGCTTCATATCTCGACATTAGGAGGAACTTCCTGACAGTAAGGGCGGTTCGACAGTGGAACACGCTCCCTCGGAGAGTAGTGGAGTCTCCTTCCCTGGAGGTCTTTAAGCAGAGGCTGGATGGCCATCTGTCAGGGATGCTTTGATTGGGAGTTCCTGCATGGCAGGGGGTTGGACTGGATGGCCCTTGTGGTCTCTTTCAACTCTATGATTCTATGATTCTATGATCTCCGTCCTGATACACACACCTTGAAAGCATGCCTTGTTACAGTTGTATCTAGAGGCTATTCCTGTTTAACTTATGAAGATAGGTTTTTTGGGGTGGGTGCCCTGTATGATAGGATGTGGGAATTTAAAGCAGTAAAATTTGTTTTTAGGGAGGCCTTTATGATAATTATGGCCACATTTAGATTTATTAAGAAGACCAAAAAGTCCCAGATTTTGTTCTTGTTAATTCTGATTTTATTTTGGAGATCAATAAATTTTTTGTTTATCCCAGAATATTTTCTGTTCATTCCTAGTATGACCAGAGATTTTTAATACCAACTTCCCTAAGTTGATTTATTTTAACCCAGTATAAAATTGGAAACAACAGGAGCAAAATCCAGGAAGATCTTTTCAGGGCAGCCCATTATGTGACCATTCTGCTTCCCTTTATATGGCAGATGGAAGCTGTAGTAGTAATATTAACAACAACACTTTTTTGAAATGGTTCAAATGCTTAATATATGCTCCCTCAATCATCTTTTCAGCAATCCTTTCCAATAGGGTGGCACTGTTATTCACACAGTGCAGATAAGAGGGGACAGACTGAGAAGTAGTATCTTGCCTAATATCCAATCCTGAATGCATTTAATGAATGCAGTTCATGGACACAATTTTGTTATGTTAATCATTTCCCCTACATGATGGGGACAGTGCTGCTTATTTGTCAAATGAAGCTTTGTTGCTAAGATAAGAGGTTTCTTTAGAAATTCAAACAATAATTTGGCTGGTCAGTCTTCTTCTTGGCTGACATTTACGTAATAAAACATCTGTGTTAATCAAGACTAGTTTGGGTCTGACGCTGTCTGATCACTGAATCTGATTTTGATCTGAAGCCTTCGCATTTCACTGTTGAAACTTAGTCACTATGTTACATAGATCCCCAGATTTTTGATCTTTGATTCCTCCTTCCCTTGGAAATTTGGCTGATGCTTTATCGATATACTATTTTTGTTGTTGAATTCTTTGATTTTGTTCAGGCAGTGTTAGCTTTAGCTGCATCTTGGACTTCCCGACAAGTTGGGGACCGTACCTTAACAGGTACAGTTATTGACAGTGGTGATGGGGTGACCCATGTGATTCCAGTGGTGAGTACTACATATATTCTACTTTATTTGTATTAAAAGTTTTGGACTTTCCTTCCTGAAGCACAGTTTCATTGTTTGTAAAAGAGTAAGAGACCTGAAAGGTATGAAGTGAATGTGTTCTAACACTAAGTTCCAACTAAAGTGCATCTAGTGAATTAATTGGAACTTGGTAAGTCAATGTTTATGTAAGTTCCATTGCTTCAGTCGGTCTGTTTAAAATAAGACTGCTAAATTACTTTGAAGAAAAGAATTAATGTGTTCAGGATCTAGGATCTGTGGATTACATCTACGTACTCAGTGGAAACTGGAATTCTAGTTTCTTTCTGAACAAGAGTCTCCCATTTCTAGTTGTTAACCATGATTGTAAGTCTGTTCATTTTTTTTTAAAAAAACTAGTTTATTATTTATTATATTTGAAATATTTATACTCCACCTTTTAGACATTACAAGGGCTCCCAAGATGGCTTTTACTGAAAATTAAAAATTAACTACCAATATAATACAATGAAATTTAAGAGCATAAAAAGTCCAATGGATTCATTAAAACCAGGAGTGAGGACATTAAATCAAAAAGGAACACAACACAGGAATCTTTTTCAATAGCATAAACCAAATGTCTGGAGATACTAGTATCTTAAAATGTCATCCAGATATCATGAAAAGGAAGGAGGAGGACAGATGATCCCCTATTTCATTGTTTGTGTGTTACAATGGAAAAGACCCACTCTTCCATCTCCCGCTATCAGCTCCTCCTAAGATGGTGATACATGGTTTAGGGTCCAAATGTTGAATCCAATGGATATGTATCTCCATATAGAAGGAAGCAGTTTTTTCAATATTTTATTTCCAAAATCTTTTTGGAACTCTGTAGATAATAATCTATATTTGGAATTGTGTCTGGAACTGGGAAAGCAAGTGCAGAATTTTCCATAACTTGTTCTACAAAGCAACTGGGGGTGGGTGGGTTACTCTGGCTATTGCATTTTACAACAGCCATAGTTTCCAAAAGCTTTTCAGAGGCAGAGTGTATTGCACTAATTTGTGGTGTAGCATGGCGAGGGGTCCCTTTGATGAAAGAAAAGGCCAAAAATCCCACTGGGCTTTGCAAGCCTCTGAGTACATGAAAAGTAGCTTTTTGGAACCCAGCCCAAGCTGATTAAAATAGCTATTTCTCCTTTAAGGCATATTTTCAACTCTGTTTCTGTTGCCAGTTTAATTCATGTGGGACCTTCAAGAAGCTGAAATTTTGTTTGCAGGATGAAAGTACACATGATTTGCCCAGCTGTTGGCACTGTTGCATCTGGTCAGACTGTCCTCCCTCCCTCTCAGATTATCCTGATCATTTCTCATGAGTGCAAGACAGATTTTAATACACCTGTCAATGCCCGTCTAATATGCCAAGGGTGACTGGAAATGTCAGAATGTGGTTTCTGGTCATGACTTAGTATCTATCTTGGAGACGAATGTGTTATAGGAACAAAACCAATCAGGCCAGGGGAGAAAAATCAGCCTGCAAGAGGATTTGTATGAATTGGCCTTCACACAGCATATACGTCCTTAACAAAAATTAAAAAAAAAATATGGGGGGGGGGGGAGTATCTATAGCTGAGAGTAAATTCTATTGATATACTTAACTCTGACTAGACATGTACAGTTGTCCCTCCCAATTTGCAGGGGATCTGTTCTGGACTCACTCATGAAAATGGTAACTTGCACATATTCAAGTCCCATAGAAAATAAAGGTGTGCGCATGCCTGAGGCGTCAGTGTGGGGCCCTGCACCAGCATTTTATTAATGGCCCTTTGTCTTTCCTGCGAAGAGCAAGACTGCGAATTCCAGGTCCGCAAAAAGGGAGAGACAACTGTATAGTGTTATAATTCCTAGGGAGGCTAAGGTTTTTTGTTTTTTTATTCACATTTTAATCATATAGAATGTTGTCTCCTAATTTTAACATCACTATTTTTATATTGACATTATGGAGCTGAAGGATTGCTGTTGTTTGAGAGATTCTTATGTTTGTGGTTTTATTTTTGATTTGTTCAACTTGTATTTTGCATCAAGAATTATTAGATAGAGGAAGAACTCATAACTGTGTTAAATATATAGTAGAGAAATATTAAGTTGCAGAGATGGCTAAGTTGCAAATACTGAATTTGTTTTAATTGGTCTATGGTCTAAATAAGTGTTCTCCCCCCCTTCTAGGCAGAAGGCTATGTAATTGGCAGCTGCATTAGACATATTCCTATTGCAGGTAGAGATATTACATATTTCATTCAACAACTTCTAAGGGAGAGAGAGGTGGGAATTCCTCCTGAACAATCATTAGAGACAGCTAAGGCCATAAAGGTAAACATATTTGTGAAACTAACCAGGCTGTAAGAGATTGTCAGTGAATCATTGAACTAGGAGAACTTTCTAGAAACAATGCTTTCCCAGTTGAGTTCTGTAACCCCCCCTCCAAACCCTGTCCCATCTTCTCTAATGGTTTAGCAAGAGCAGCTACCTTTTGTCATTTCTGCAATTGGGATGCAACCATGGGATACAACCATGGCCCATCATCAATTCCGAGGCCCATCATCCCTCACCACTGGCTACACTAGACAGGGTTGGCGGTCACGGCAGTCTGCCAACAGCTGAATGACTGCTCCCTGACCACGCACTAGGATAACGGAGTGCATGCTCATTTTGTGTATAGTCTTGTGGTTCCTTTTGCCCACTAGTGGTGTGATCGATTGTAGCAATGTGCTGTGGAAGTAGACTATATTAGGTGTTTCCCTAGAAAGCAAAAAGAAGTGGAACCCACCCTGGTACTAGATGAACAATATTATTATATCAGTTCAATGCCCCAAAAGCATTGTTGGTAAATGTCTTCCTCCAGGAAGACAACTTCCCATCAACCCTAGCACCCACAGTGAGGGATCATATGAGTTGCTCTTTGACAACATCAAGAAGGCCACAAGTTGCCCACATGTACTTTAGATGTAGAGAGTGACTATTGCTGAGTCAGTGGGTTCTTTTAGGGATAGAATACATCTGATGAAATTGGCTCCTGACTGTCCAAGACAATGCGAGATCACCTGGTTAGTATTTAAGATGTCATAGAACTCTTATTTTATTTCTTGAAGCAATAGAGCAGGGACAGGCAACCTTTTTGAGACCTGGGCCGGTCTCAAAAGGGTTGCCTCTCGGCTTGGCCGAGGGGGGGGAATGGTGGCGCGCGCGCTTGTGCGCGCACCCTCCTCCACCGTGCGCGACCCCCCCACGCACGCTGCCGCCGCAGCCACTACCACGGCCACCGCCGTACCGCGCACGGCCGCAGCCACCACGGCACATGTCGCGGCCGCCATTTTGGAAGTCCAAATGGTGGCCGTGACGTGTTTGTGCATGCGCAAGAGTATTGCACATGCACAAACGCGTCGCGACCGCCATTTTGACTTCCAAAATGGCAGCCGCGATGAGCGTGGCTGAAAACGCACCCCGGTGGCGTGCAGCGGCGGTGACGGCGGCAACCTTCGGCCTGGGCCGGTAAGTCCAGGGTCTGGGGCCTTAACCGGCCCCCGGGCCGTAGGTTGCCGGTCCCTGCAATAGAGTAATAGAATCCACAATTTTGTCTCCAACCAATCCATTTGCTCTTCTTGAAAGGGAATTTAATAATAAAAAGAGAGCATGTTTTATCAGCAAGTGGGACAAAAACAGGCATAGTAGAGAGCATTTGATTTAGTGACATTGGTTCCATCTGTCCCAGGTATGCTAACATGGACAAACAATGCCACATGCTGTTAGTGATAAGTCTATACAAGCAATTCATTTGTATGTTTATGTTTATGGGGAACCATGCTGCTCATGATATTTACTCACAAGAGCGATGTGCAATTGAATGAAAACCTTATTCTGTGCTTAATTTGAGCAGCATAATTTTTCAAATGACAACTTCTGGCACTGGAGTTTTTCATGTTATTGTGTTGGATAGGGCTATCTCTTCTTTTTCCTTCATCTGGCAGACCAGTTGAAGAAGAGTTCTTTTTAGCATGCGCCATGTGCCCAGGGGTATAGCTGTGGGAAGTGGGTGGATAGGCATTGCCTCCTTTAGACTTCTGTCCCCCCCATTAAATTTTCTTTCATTGTCCAAATGTCTAGTATTGAAGTAACTTAAAACTTCTTTTGAGCTTATAGAAACACAGTTTAGGCATCCAAAGAAAGTGGGCTGGCAAATTACCAAGGGAATGCAAACACAGCAAATATAATAGTTCTGGGTGTAATTGTCTCGCTCTCTGCTGTGCTAGAAATGTGGAGACTAAAGAGAAGTTTCAATTGGTGGCAGAATTATTACTGGGGAGGGAATGCCCTTATCCTCCCTGCCCCAAGTGTGCTTTTGCTCACAAGTAGCGTACTTTAAAAAAGACGAGAGGTTGCTTCAAACTCTGTTGCTCCTCTTTATCCACTTGCATTCTTATTTCTTCTTCCAAGTAAACTGGTACAGTATTGGCACTAACTTGAATGTAAACTCAGTTTGCAATTCCCCAACTATGTTGCAGTAACAGCTTGGAGCTGACTATTCGTTTTGGCATGTTCTATCAGCCCAACAAAATAAATACGTTTCATTATATTTCTGCACAGGAAAAATATTGTTACATTTGCCCTGACATAGTAAAAGAATTTGCCAAATATGACATAGAGCCACGAAAGTGGATAAAGCAATACACGGGCATCAATGCAATCAACAGCAATAAGTTTATTATAGACGTTGGTTATGAAAGGTTTCTTGGGCCAGAAATCTTCTTTCATCCAGAGGTAAGAAACAAAGCTACTGCTGCAACCTTAATAATAACAGTAAAAGTTGTAAATGTAGGAAGAAATAGAGCTGCACTTCTTGTGATGGAGCGCCACCTAGTGACCAGATCATAGCAAGATGCAATAGAAAACGTCCTTCCTCAAAGTCTTTAGTTATAACTAAATCTTAACAGTTATAATTGTATAATCATTACAGTTATAACTAATTATAACTAAAGTGATTCTGAGGAAAAACATTTCCTATTGCATCTTGCAATGTTTTGGTTACTTGATTGCAATTTCCCATCAATCCTAGAACTCACAGTGAGGGATAGTGTGAGTTGCCCTGTGGCAACATCTGGAAGGCCACATACTTGATTTGATCTAAAAAGTGATTATTACTAGAGTCAGAGGGTTCTTTTGGGAATGGGATATATCTGATGAAATTGGCTATTGACTGTCAAAGCTGATGACAGTGCACCTTGTTAGTTTTTAAGATGGCATAGAAATTGACTTGTTTCTTGATGTCATAGACTTAAGACAATCCAAGATTTTGTCTCTTTAACCCAGCTATGCAGATAAGCTCATAAGAATGGACGGATGTTTGAATCTGTGGATAGAGATGTCATCTTTCTGTGTACAATAAACTAATCATCCCTGTTTCTACCCTCCCTTATATATATATATGTGTATTTTTAGTTTGTCAATCCAGACTTTATGGAATCGATTTCAGACATTGTTGATGAAGTCATACAGAACTGCCCTATTGATGTTCGGCGTCCTTTATATAAGGTATGATTTTGGAATAGTACTTTGTTGTGTGATGGGAATTTGCTAAAGTATATTTAGTTGAAAATTGAAGACCTACACTTGAGTTACACAGATTTCTTAAATTATTCCCACCAATTTGACAAATCTGTTCTGGGTATAATGGAAAATTATCATGGTTTTGACAACATTCATGCTGGTGGAGTTTCCTTAATTTTTGTTTTGGTTCATCATATGAATGTTTCTGAGCATTGCTGGGTCTCTTATCTGGTATCTCAGACTTAATTATAACACATCACACATTGCCATGGGGATTTTTTAAAAACTTATTTGATATATTTCCTGTTGCTTACCAAAAATTTAAATGCTGTCTAGAATAAAAACATGCTCACTAGAATAAAAAAAAAAGTTACTGGTGGACAGTGCCAGTAGTAGTGGCCTGATAGATTTCTCTTGGGAATGGGAATGAGGTGCCACCACAGAGACGACCCTGGTCTGAATACTGGCCTAATATACAACAGGAACAGGGTTTCATTTGTAAATCTTAAAATGACAAGAGGGAATAAATTGGATACCTATGAACACAGAATAGTATCTTGTGCATAATCAAATCATTGTTCAATCTGGACAACATTGCCTACTTTGTCTGGCTGATTTGATATTATTTCTGCAAGCCATTTTCATTGAGCTTGTAATTAATGGGTTTTCAGCCTGCAGGTTGATATGCATGCATTATCCTGAAAGTTTTTTCATAATATGTCCTATTTTGCAACATGTATAGATGTACACACTAAACTGTGTACACAACAACAAACCTCTTACAGAATTTTATTAGCAAGAGTTATTCAGAAGGGTTGCCATTGACATCCCCTGAGGCCAAGAGAGTGTGACTTGCCCAAAGTCACCCAGTGAATTTCTTGCCCAAGCAGGGAATTGAACCTTGGTCTCCTGAGCCATAGTTCCAACATTCAAACCACTACACCATGCTGGCTCTTATTGCTCATATAGCAAAGTACATTAACATCCAAACTCCACAGAATAGTAATATTCAGCCACTGGTGTGAGGGCTGCATGCATACTGCAGAAATAATCGAGTTTAGCACTGCTTTAACTGAATGCTGTGGGATCCTAGGACGTGTAGGTTGGTGAGATATTTAGCCAGAGAGCTCTATTGCACAATAAACTACAATTCCCAGGATTCCCTAGCACTGAGCCAAGGCAGTTAGTGTAATCTCAGACTGGATTATTTCTTCAGGGTGTTTTGGACCTCTGACTTCAGCTGCGGTCCTTCCCCTGGGAGTCCCAACCTCGGCACCTGTTGTGGGAATGCCATTGAGTTTAAGCACTTGGTTTCTAAAATTTTTCCTCTTCAAAAACAGAGCTTAAATGTGCTGTCCCTCAGGATGCCATCCTGTCCCCGATGCTGTTTAATATCTATATGAAGCCACTGGCGGAGATCATCCGTAGACATGGGGCAGGGTATTATCAATATGCTGATGACACCCAAATATATTTCTCCATGTCTCGGTCAGCAGCCATGATGGCAGATGGCAGTTCTTCCCTCAATCAATGTCTCGAGGTGGTAATGGACTGGATGAGGAAAAACTGACTCAAGCTGAATCCAGACAAAACGGAGGTACTTACAGTAGAGGCCCCCAAACCAAGTATTGGGTCACAATCTCCAGTCCTGAACGGGGGTCATGCTTTCCGCTAAGGACTGTGTTTGCAGTTTGGGGGTGCTCCTAGACTCGTCGCTTCACATGACAGATCAGGAGCGTCTGTTATCAGCTTCGGTTGAAACGCCACCTGTGCCCCTTCCTGGAAGTAAGGGACATAGAAACTGTGGTACATACACTGGTAACCTCACGACTCGACTTCTGCCACGCACTCTACATGGGGCTACCCTTATAGCTAGTCCGGGAAACTACAATTAGTACAAAACATGGCAGCTAGATTGATCACTGGGAAATCTAAGATTGATCATATTACACCTGTTCTGAAATCTCTCCACTGGCTGCCTATTGGTTTCCGAGCACAGTATAAGGTGTTGGTGATGACCTTTAAAGCCCTACATGTTTTGGGTCCAACCTATCTAAGGGATCGCCTTCTTCTGCCCCGCACCCTCAAGTCCTCTGGGAGGAATTTACTGCAACCGATTAAAACTAGATTAGCAGTAACCTCCCAAAGGACATTTTCTGCGCCGTTTCCAGATTGTGGAACACCTTGCCGGAAGAGATCCATCAAATAACCAACTTGGATACCTTTAAAAAGGCTATCAAGAAGGATCTCTTCCAGCAGGCCTTCCCAGAATAGACTACTCCACATGAACTGTGCTTCTCCCTGATATACATCTCTGTTATACACTCCTATTGGTGTCCCAGAACATATGTTGTTTTGTTCTTTATGCTTTTATTATTGTATTTAATTTTTAGGGGGTATTGTATTACGGTTTTATGGCATGTATGTTTTTAATCTGTATTTGTACTTGTAAGCTGCCTTGATTGCCAAGGCAAAAGGTGGGGTATAAGAAATAATAATATTAAAAGGTTCTCCATCACTAGGCTAGATTTTCTATTTGCTGCTTTCCTTTTAATGATTTACGGTTTTACAGATTTTTTTTTAATATACATGTTATATATTACTCATTTTGCCTGTGTTCATTGTAACTGTTGTAAGCTGGCTTGAGTCCTGAATTGGGAAAGAGAATATATATGAATATATATATATATATATATATAGAGAGAGAGAGAGAGAGGGTGGTGGTGGTGGTGGATGCAGTAAATGTGAGTGGTATCTTTGGAGGAAATGTAAATCTAATCTGCACTGCAGAAATAATGCAATTTGACACTGCTTTAACTGCCATGGCCTAGTGGTATGAAATCTGGGATTTGTATTTTTGTGAGATATTTAGCCGCCTATGTCAGAGAGTTCTGGTGCCACAACAAACTACAAATCCCAGGATTCCATAGGATGGAGCCATGACAGTTAAAGTGGTGTCAAACTGCATTATTTCTGGCCTTAATAAATAAAATATTCAAACATACACTCACTGTGTATGTGAACAGTTCTGTTTAGTTACCATGGCTGATAATGGTTATTGATAGTTCTCTCTTTCTCTTTCCCTGCTCCCCCCCCCCCCATCTGCCATAAATTTGTCTAATGGTCCCCAAGCTAGTGTATGATAGTGAATTCTGTACATTAATTGTTTATTGCATGTGAGGGAGTGGCCCCTAGATTTTTCTGGCTATGGATGGGTTAAAGATGGCTATCTCTGGCCATTGTTTTATGTGTGTCTTAAGTCATGGAGTAAGATGGGAAGGTAGCCTGGAGGGAAAAGAACAGAAGAAAAATTGAGAGCCTCCTTCTTATGTGGACTGTCTTTGAAGAAAATGATTGCTAGCATTTTGGTAATAATAAAGATTACTGCTCCTTCCCTGCTGGCTCCTTCTTTTTTGTGTTTTAACTATTACTGGAGTATGCTAGTCATTTAAATACTAATGTATTTGAGAGTCCCACTGCATTCTCCTTAGCAGGAGGCCTAGCCCAGACGGCTCTTATTAATTTCAGCCTTTCCTTTTGGTTCCATTTTCTTAAATCTCTTCCACCTGGGATTAAATTTCTTAGGTCTTCCCTGGAGTGCTCTGTATTCCCCCTTTATGCTGCTTTCTGAACATCAGTTAGTGTTCTCTTATGTTCAGCTGGCAAATTGTGCTCTTTTCAGCAAGGTTGGCCATATGAGGAAGCAATCAGAGATGATAAACTTAGTTCCACATCTCAGAGTGATCCAACTTAATCCGATGCTTTTATTTTTGTATTTTTGTATTTTATATATTTTAAAAAGGGGATTAACTGTTATTTATTAGTATTCTTTAGTATTGTTTATTTTGGGCATGTTTTATTTACCGGTAAATTTAATTTTATATGTAAGTCGCCTTGATTGCCACAGCAAAAGGCGGGATATAAAAATAAAGTATTATTATTATTATTATTATTATTATTATTAATATTATTATTATTAATTTTCCCCTGCCCATTTGTAGTCTGAAGGGGCGCTGAAAACTTTCATTTTGTTCACTTCTTTTTTTTCAAAAAAAGTTAAATTTTAAACAGAAATTCATTAGCTACTAGCTATTGTTGGCTAGCTATTCTTGGCTAGTCATGAATTTGTATCTGAAATTGGGGGAGGGATCAAGCTCCAGAAATGGCTGGAGGTGCAAAACAATATAAGAAAGGATGATGAATATCAAGTTTATGCATGACAATCAAGGGCATTCATTTAAATTCTTAATTAGATATCACCCTGACAGAAAACTATGGAAAAGTCCAGAGAAGTCTGGAAAATAAAGTGCTTAAAAACTGATATATATTCCCCATTTTCACAGTTTTCAGACAAATCATGTGACTTTTTGCTGAATGCTCAGTGTTGAGGAAGCTGTAGGTTCACAGTTAATCATCTATAGAAGATTATTATGCGATTCAACTCAAAATTGTTTTAGGTTGGTTCCTTACTCTCCAACATTTCACAGATGAAAACTGGGACATATGTGGCCAAGCAACATCAAAGTATGGTCAAAATGGCAACCATTGTTGATGAAAAACACACCAGCCAGGAGAGGCGGCAGTTGTTGGTTTTTGCTTGAGCCTACCAGGAAGGGCAAGATTCTGCCCCTTCCTCTCGTCTGACGTCTACTTAGTTGAATACAAACTACTTTGGCACTTTGAATGCAATTTGCAGCAACTGGAGGAAGCTAAAAACAAAGGAAGAAAGTGGGAGTAGGAAAGAGAAACTAGGTAATTTTATAAGCAGCTGAAAAAGTGGGAAGATAGAACTAATTGGCACTGTCCCTACCAAATCGAGAATTTTTTTGGGTATGTAGTTCTCTTCTAGTTTTGTGCCAACAAGAATAAGTAAATCTATCAAAAATGATCATAGTCTAAGCCTTGATGCACACTTTATTGGTTATTAATTTTTGGCCACACAGCCGATCCTCTTACAATGAATATTCTCATTTTGCTGCTGCTTTCTTTCAATTTCTCTCATTGGTGTTTTATTTTTAAATTATTTGTTTTCAGATTAACATAATATTTTGGAAGGTTCTCTTGGCTGGGAAAACAGGTTGATTTTCTCCTTCGTTTCCAATATATATGCCCTGGACCATGTTCACTGGATTTAGTCTCACTAAAGGGGATTGCAGACTGTCAGAAATAGTGCAAATTGAGTCCACTTTTAGGGTTAGGGTTAGTGCTAGGGAGTCATGGGAATTGTTTTTTTTTTCCTGAGACATTGAGCCTTCTCTGTCAGAGAGCTCTGGTGCCACAATAAAATACATTTCCCATGATTCCCTAACCCTAACCCTAACCTTAACCCTAAAAGTGGACTCAATTTGCACTATTTCTGGCAGTCTGCAACCCCCCCTATGATTTGCAGCCATCTAATGCTGTTCAGAATTATTTTAAAGGACTCGATGAACATAAAGTAGTGCTTGCAGTTGAGACAAATATATATGAAACATAAAAATCCAAGTCTTAAGTACTGAAGATTGGTGATGGCAAAAAAGTTTCCAAAATTAATTGAGCCTGCTTGAAGGTTCAGCTTAAAAACCAAGCTTGATAGATAGGTGGCACTGTCTGATCATCATCATGACATACAAACCTGATTGGAATATCTAGTGATTTAATATTGCAATTCTTCCGATTTAAGCTGGTAGCTTATTCAAAATGCTTTCCTCAACATTGGCCCTTGTTTGCAGTTGTATTACACCAGTACTAGATAAGGATGCTGTGGAAGCCTTGTGCCACACAGACCAAACCTCAGCATTATATTGACTGCATACTATGAATGCTGGAATGAGGATAGAGTTTCCAAAAACATCTGTTGAAAATGGGCTAGCGTAAGGGGAATTATAAACTGGATGAAGTTAGATTGTTATTATTGGATCATGTTGCATCTATGCTGGACCGTTATGGAGAAATAATTCTGAAGCTTGGTAGATCAGAGCTTGGAGAAGATTTTTTTTTGGACCGCAGCTCCCAGGACCTGTCCTGCTTGTATGGTTGGTGGGGGTCATGCTGGTTGTGGGGGATCCTGGGAACTGTAATTTTTTTTAAAAGTCATATTTCCAAACTGTGCCATAAACCATCCTGTACTTTATAGAGTGCTCTTGTTAAAATATTCCTTCTGCATGGTAATCAAATTTATGGTCTTCTCTAAGAAGATACAGACTGTTTCTATGAGAGACATAAATGTTTTTCAACATTCCTCCCTCCCCGTCTCCCTTTTTTTAAAAAATATTATGATTGTAAAAAAAGTCCAAAATAAAATACAAAAATTAAAAAACCAAACAACTCTACATTATATATAACAGAATGGGTCATTGGCAGGGCTGCTTGGCTATATGGCCAGGTTTAACATGTCTGATCACACTTGGGTCCTGCTCCTTCCCCAGTGTATATGGAGTGTGCACATTGATTTCATTAGTCATGTTCTTCATTTGGCCATGTCTGTGCCACATAGCCAAAGCAATTACCTTTTCTTTGTCCTGTAGAATGTAGTTCTTTCGGGAGGCTCTACAATGTTCAGGGATTTTGGACGCCGGTTACAGAGAGACTTGAAAAGAGTAGTTGATGCTCGACTGAGAATCAGCGAAGAGCTCAGTGGTGGCCGGATAAAGGTAGACAGGTTTTTCTATCTATCAAAGGCTTGAGTGAGCAAAACTAGTGCACATGTACTAAATAACTATGCCTGTAAATCAAATGATATTTTAATAAGTGTACTACAAGCATCCATTCAGGGAAAAGATCTAGTCCTGAGACACCGTGGTAGAGGTAAAATGATTTATATTTCCTCCACAGACACACATGAGGGGGGGATGAGAAGATCAGTGTCTCTGACTGCCTTTTGATTTTTCTCAATCTGAAGGGATTCCAGCATTCAAAGCTGATTGTGGCAAAAACATTCATGATGTTTTTGCCATGACAGCACCCTCTGCGCAGGAGCAGTGATGTTTATCAGAATGGTGTCTCTTTGACAGTTGGACATGCTTTTTAGAAAACATTGTCACTATTGCCAGTCTGAAAATGATATAAACAAAGATATTCTGGGTCTCCTAGTCATTCCTTTGGACTGTAGAGGGCAATGCTGTGATTCTAGCTGACCGAGCTTGGATAACTTGGCTATAATGGCTGGGAAGATTCTGAGATTGTACTCCTACAAAATAACTGTTTCTGAGTAATCTTGTACCAGCAGATTTGGGGCAGTTCAGAATGTGTTTTAGATACTTGAATTTAAAATGTGTAACTATGCTCCTTTGTTGCAGTAGGTAGGGTATGTGTGGGGTTGTAACAGATTCTGGGACTCAGAGTTGAACCCAGATCTTGGAGGTGGGCAAAGAAACTGTGAAATTTGAATAAGACATCTGTATGAACTTAGTTACAGTTGGATATTCAGATGCCTTCTTTGCTAGCAGTGTTGAAATGTACAGTGTTGGTACAATGGCTTTTCTGACTAGCAAGTTAGGACAGTCATGGCTTGTGCTGTTTTGATAATATATTGAACTGAAAGTTCTATTTTGCTCTGCAGCCCAGACCTCTTGAAGTTCAAGTGATCAGTCATCCCATGCAGCGCTATGCAGTCTGGTTTGGAGGTTCTATGCTCGCATCAACAGTATGTCCCTTTATAAAATCACTTCACTATAGAATAGTTGTGCTGGAAGTTAATTGGAGGTCATCTGCTCTGACGCTTTGTCAAGAGATAAGCGTCTCCCCAGAAGATTAGCTTTAGCTCAGTATTTTTTCCATTGCTGATCATGCTTTTAGTCTTGCATGAACAGACTGATATTCACGCATGCAAAAGCACCTACTGTATTTTGCATGCACAGGCTCCAACTGTATCTGCCTTTAAAAGCTGTCTCTTATTTTGAACAAGCGTTAGAGCAAACTGAAGTGCCTTGATCTTAGGCCCCTTTCACACAACAGTTACAGCATTTTGATTCTGTTTTAACTCCTATACTTGCATCCAAGTATTCTGGGATTTGTAATTGGATGAGGCACCAGAGCTCTGGCACAGAATACCTCATAAAACAAACTAAAAAATCCCAGGATTCTATAGGCTGGAACCATAACAGTTGTGGAATCAAAGTGCTATAATTGTGTAGTGTGAAAGGGCCCTTTGATCTTTCAAGAAGAAAAACAACACTTTGTAATGCTAAGTTTTTGTGGGTACAGTATGACTGTTGCTGCTGAAGTTTCCAAAAAGGTTGATGTGGAAATCTGATAGAGCTAGAGCAGGAGTAGGCAACCTTTCCCCTTTAAGGGCCAAGGGACTTCAGTTCCCAGAAACCCAGGGGCTATTGGCCAACATGGGACTATTGGCCAACATGGCTGAGGCTTCTGGGAGCTGAAGTCCCTCGGCCCTTAAAGGGGAAAGATTACCTACCCCTTAGCTAGAGCAATCTTTTTCCTGCTACTGCATGTTCATTTCTAATTTATTTGCAGTATGTGTTATGGAGTTGATTTTGTTACCTGAATTCTAATGCAAAGTAGTTTTGTCCTTACCTTGACTTGTATACTTTTTCAGATGCAGCTTCTTTTTCTTTTTTTCTCCAGCCAGAATTCTTTGAAATATGCCACACAAAGAAAGATTATGAGGAATATGGTCCTAGTATTTGCCGTCATAATCCTGTTTTTGGAATTATGTCTTAATCTGCATTGTGGGGTGGTATCTGCTGTTGTGTCCAGTGGAGATCCTTTTGCTTATGAGGAGAAGAGAGCTCTTGAAGTTGTAACTATTGAAACATGGTGTGTTGTGGAGGTCCAATGGGCTCCCGGAAGAATACCTCAGTCCCACAGAATGCACTGGAATCAGGCATAGCAATGCATTGAACAGTCCAGAACCATTTCTTGACTGATTCTTAACTGGGTCTCTCTCTTCCTTTGGTTGTGAGCAGAACTCCTGATTTGCAGAGACCCTGGAAACAGGGATTGCTGGTCTAAACATAGGCCAAAAAAAAAAAAAAAAGCCAAAATATTGTCACTGTCAAGCTTTTTCTGGAACAGGGAAGAATATTCAATAGTTTCCTGTATTGTTCTGAGGTCTGTAATCCAGTCTGCAAGGACAAGACTTCTTTTGCAAATCAGTGTATTAGTCTCAGTGGGATTGGTTGCCCTTAGAGTCTTCCTTGAATAGATTAGATTGCAGAAATGGGAGCTTTAGTTTATAGAAAATTGAAGTACTGTAACCTTGAAATACCAGTATTTTAGGCTGATAATTTTGTACTTCATGACAATTGTTGAGGGAGGCTGCCTGAATTGAGCTGCTAGAGGACATCATGGAGATGGTGGGAGAGGTCTGATTTTCCACTTAAGGCATGTGTTGGTTAAACATCAGATGAATGAAAAGCTTTCTTGGATTATATGTGCACTTTAAAAAATGTACTGATTTTATTTGAATGTTTATAAGTTTGAAAAATAGAACATGAGATTTATTACTATTTATTTATTTTTGTTTTTAAAAAATGGGAATGGATGACTAGTAAATGAAAAGCTGTTGATTACTGGTGAAATAAAACTTGTTAACATGTTCACACAGATTAATTACCAGTGTTGCAATCTGTTCTGTGTTGTGAAAGATACTCTTTTCATGAAAGTTCCACATTTGAGTCTCAGTATTTGTTTTGAGAATGGCAAGTCCATTGCAGAAATGGCCTCTGATAATAGCTAGCTACAAAATAAGTGATGATATGTGGCAGACAAGCAGATGTGAACCAATCCTGACTGTCAAGAAAAAGATTAATTGGTCGCCACTGCTATCTTGATTATCATTTTACATGAACTGATTTTGGTACTTTGAGCTGTCAAATGGTGTTGGTTTTAATTGGATTGTACTGAATTTATTTTTTAAAAAGCACATTGCATTGTGTGAGTTGTGGGATATTTTTAAACCCCAGTGAGAATTCCAGTACGTTGCTGGTTAAAGTTAAGACTGAGCAAAATACACAATTTTTGCATTAAGGTGTGTTTCTTTCCTCCTATAAGAATTCCAGTTTCTCCTTAGTTTGATGCCCTTCCAAATGAAGAAGCCAGTCAACTTGACAACCAGATCACATCATTTTTGCTTTTCTTTATCATGATTGGCCGAAACCTAGCATAGATAATTTTAAAAATCCCAACATATTTACATAGCTGGGACAAAGAGTACCCTAATGGTAAAAAAAATTAAAATTAGTTAAGATATTTTTGTCCTTGGAGGGTTTTTTGTTTGTCAGAATAACACTGTACATGGTAAATAGCTAAAATGTAGGGATTTCCCCCACAGCTGTTCAATCCCAATGCTGCAGAACATCTGCATTATAGGTATAACTCTGCTATAAAACATTACTGTGGGGAATTGTAATGCCCCTCCCATGTGCATGAGAGATAATGCCTACTCTACTCACCCCCATTGCTTTTCAATGTATCATGAATTTCAGAAATGTGTGAGGCAATATACCTTCAGAACATCCTTACAGTTCTTTCTATGTCATATAGGGGAAGCAAGAAAATACGACTTACATCCTTCCTTCAACAGATGATTATTTTATTAAACATGAATGATTAATATGTTAGAATAGACTGCATACATTTGCTTATCCATTGTGAGCTGGATTAATGTATCCAACAACATATACATAGTGGGTTGGATCCAGATTAAATTGCTTTTAGTTAATCATGTTGATTGTAGAAATCAATACGTGAAGTCAGTCATGACCTAAACCCTAGAGATTTTAATGAGAATCTTGCACAATGTATTTAATTGGGATCTACTCAATTGTGTCTAATGCACAATACTGAAAGAATGTAAGCTCTGAACCACCAGATAGTTAATAGAATGTCTTTATGTCTTCCCAGTTACACTATACAGATTTATCTGAAAATTGGTTTCAGTACTAGTTGAGAAAACTTATCAGATATTGGACAAATATAGGTTTGACTAACACCTCACAGAAAAGTGAGTTACAGTAATATATTTAGTATTTGACCCTAGTGCTTACCCTCTGGTCACTTCTTATTCCTCCATTGAAGCTTTTTGAACATAGATTCAAAGTCTAGACGCTGCTACTACCCACTGCAAGACTTTGACATAAGATGGACTAGAAATCCATATTATTGTGCTCAGATCTTTTGTTCCCCAATGGCAGAGGTTTTCTGAATGGCTTATAGGCTATGTTGACCTATAACTTGAAGTCATGAATTAAGAAGAAAGTCAACTAAAGGAAGCTTCCCCTGATTTTATCTTGAGTTACATTTTTCAAAACAATCTTGAAATGTTTTGCTTTCCATCTTATAGCCATATCCATAAGTTGTCTCATTGGAAAACATTTTAACAACAATTTGTTTTCCATATTATAAATCTGAAGAACTCTCTGCATATGTCTCACTGCGGAACATTCAATTAAATACAATTAGTAAAGTTTTGACATGAGTTGAAGTGCTGATCTTCCTGTAAATAATTCATTCTTTATAATCATGCTGTTTTCTCTCATCTGGAAAAATAATACAGTTGTGCCAAATTAGTTGTCTGAAGATACCATAGTGAAACGCTTGCTCAAAACCACCAGGGAGTGAGAGAGAAAAACAGGAATACATAATCTCTTGCTTAATTGAAAAGTATTACATAATGTCAGAATTGCTGTGAAAAGTAGCTATGAAGTAACAGTAACCTGAAAGAACATAAGCTGTGAACCACCAAATAGTTAATGAAATGTCTTTTGAGTTAAAATTTACTAATGGTGTTTCCCTATGAAACAGTTATGTTTATTTCTCTTTTACACAATTTATTTAAATAATTTTTCATTAAGACATTCTCTATTAAGAAAAGACAAGAAGACAAAAGATGCAGGGAGTAATTGACGTAACATTGGAATTTCAGAAAATATTTTGTTATCCTCATTACAAACTTGGAGAAGTGAAGACTACAGGAAATAAATTATATTGCAGCTTTATCTGTGATTGTAATAGTAGTTTGAATGGTAGCAGCCTAGAAAGAGGGTAAACAGCAGAGTTCTTGCAAGACTGAAGTTCTTAAGTAATTGTACGGGGGGGGGGGGTATTGTAAAGTTTTAATTATCACCTTTAAAAAAAATTGACAGAAAGTTTTGATTTGTAGTTGTTAATGTATCTCTATGTAGTCACCATCCAGATTTACACATTTCTTCCAGCATTTCTTGACCTTCCGAATACCATTATTGTAGAAGTCTGCAGATTGTGCCTTACAAGGCTTTTACATTTTAGTCACTTCTGGAACAACCTGTCACAAAAATAAAGGACACAATAGTTCATTTTCTCAACATCATGCACTCAGAGAGCAATGTTGATACTGACAAAATTTCATCAATATACCATAATAACCTCTGGGTGATAATTATTACTTTATGATACCCCTTGTAAGGTGCAATCTCCAACTTGTACAATATCAGATATTCGGAGGGTCAAGAAATGCTGGGAAAAATGTGTAAATCTGGATGGTAACTATCTAGAGCATATCAAGCTAGAAATATCCCTAGAAGTCAAGATGTGTACAAGACTTAGGCTGTCGTACTTTGGACACAAGATGAGAAGGCATGAATTGTTGGAAAAGACAATAATGTTAGGAAAGGTGGAGGGAAATAGAAAGAGAGGAAGGCCACATGCTAGATGGATGGACTTTATGAAAGAGACCACAAATATGAGTTTTCAGGAGCTGGACAGAGCAGTAGAAGACAGAGAGGCCTTGTGATGTCTCACCCATAGGGTCGCGATCGATGTGAAGGCAGTTAACAACAACTGAATGGTGACTACATAGAGGTAAGTTAACAACTACAAATCAAAACAAACTTTCTGTTAATTTTCTTAAAAAGATGATAATTAAAACTTTACGATACCCCTCGTATTGCTAAGCTGGATGAGATTGTGCATATTTGGCTAATACCCATTCTACAGTACGAGTGAATTTTACTTCAAAATAGCACTTGATATAAAACCGAGAAGAACTGCAAACATTTTAGAAGACAGGCTAAGATTCAAAGTGATCCTCAACAGAACAGCTGGGAGCAAAAAGAAAGATAGGAAGCAGACATGGAAAAATGTTTCTTATAGCAAAGAGGAACCAAATGGGCAAAAACAAGGTGTAGAAAAAATAGACAATGTTAACATACTACTACTCTAACCATCTATAGGGATCCTTTAACTGTACAATGCTGCATATCACTTGAAAATGTGCACCAGGGTGATAGAACATTGAGAAAGATAAATGAAGGCTTCAGTACTTGAAGGTTTAACACTATTTTAAGACCATCATAGATGTTGGAGATTCTAGCACTGGCAGAGATTAGACTTGAACAAAAAAAGAAGAAATATGAGGGTAAAATGAGAGGAATTTGTGAATGGAGGAAGGAAGATGTGCAACAGAAAGGCAGGAAACATGAGACAAAAGACTTTCTAGGCATATCCTATTCATACATGGTTCATATGTTTTTGTGAGCTTCCCACTCTCAAGATATCAAGATGAGGGGTGCCACACTGTTTCAAAAAGGAGGAAAAGGAGGTACTTCCTCAAACAGCAGAAAAGATTGTGCTGAAAAGACCCTCAAGAATGTAATGTTCTCTCCCCCCCCCCCTTACACACACACACACAAAAAGAGGGTTACTGATACCTCCTGTGAGTCAATGAGACCTGGAAGAAGATAAAAGGTTTTAACAGATGAAATGGTCAGCTGCGGAGAAGAATTGCAGAAGTTTAAAGGAGATTTTGTCTTTCTTTGTCTGCAGAGCTGGCGTTCCATGCATGGAAGCTAGCCATGATCTCCCCGAAAATGATCATGGACCACCAAGACTCATATGTAATTAGGTTCCTCAAGAATTTTCCATCAGAAGAGTGCTTAAATGATTTAACACACACACTCTCTTCTCCCTATATATATATAAACAGTATTGTTGAATCCTCAAGACTTTCAGAAGGGCTGTCTGCAACCCACTTTGTGCACATCTACTTGGGAGTAAGCTCTGTTGAGCATACAGAAGGTACTTCTAAGTACACAATGTGCTTGCTATCAGTCTTCATATTTAAGGAGGTTTCAAGGATAATGGATGGGGAAAATAATTTGCCCTCCCTCTGCTTGCAAATGGGCAAAATTAAAATTGAGCACTCTGGTTTTTAAAACAGTTTCTGGATTACTGGAACTAACAGGGTTTCCCAGGAGGAAAAGAATGAAGGTTTCCCTTTCCTTTTTGAGACGTTTACTAGAGATTTATTGTTGAAGCTCCAACTATAATGGATAAAGGCTGGCTCTAGTGTATTGGTCACATATCTTTTGAATCCTAGCCATCACCTGTTTTCAATTTTTGCAGGGAATACAGGAGAGCAGACCTACTAAATCAAGGAGTTTATCTTGTCCAGTCCAGCATCCTATTTCCATCTGTGAGGATCAGGGAGCCTATAAGTAACGTGAAAATCAGTAGTGGTTGAATTTAAAGATATAGCCGTGTTAGTCTGTAGAATTAATATGTATAGAGATTTTGTCGCACCTTTGAGACTAACTGGGGAAAAAAAGTTTGTAGCATGAGCTTTTGTAGGAGCCCTTTGCAAACTACATCTCATGTAGAGCTCATGGGTTCTACTCATGCTGACTGGGTCTGCAGTAGCCGACATTCCTTTTCCGTTTTCTTCAGTTAAACTCCTGCACTCCTGTCTGTCCCTGCTTCCACTCCACCATAAGCATCTGAAGAAGTAGACTGAAGTCTATGAAAGCTCATGCTACAAACTTCTTTTTTTTCAGTCTCAGAGGTGCAACAAAATCTCTATACATATAAAAATCAATAGCACTTCTATGTTCTGTCTCCCTATATCTAGCATTCAGTTTGTCTATCTAGAATAGGAATTATGTGGCCTCAATATTGGTGGACTGTTTGCTTCTGATCTCTCTCCCCATCCTTCCCTCCCCTTCGTCTCTCTGTCATCCCTTGATGTGGTTGCATTCAGTGGTGTGGATACACCAAATTGGAGCTAGTGGAAAGTGCATCTGCTTGTGCAAGGCAAAAGCTTTATTTTCTGAAAATCCTCCTAGTCTAGCCTTCCCTGCTTCCCTATGGGTGGAGAAAAACTTTCTGGAACCATATGAAATACATTACAGTATGCCTTGTATTGTATTGAAAATTGTATGGCTTACTAGGCACTCCTTCATTGGCTCCAGTGGATGCTTTCCTCCCAATGCCAATAGCATCTTCAAAGGAGCAATGTTAAATCAGGACTGGAGCAAGGAGGAAAGGATTACATTCACCTCCCTATCTCTTGCAATGTTGATTGTCATTCTACCCCCAGCTGATAATATGCAGCTGATATTAATATTAATATGCAGCTGATATTAACTTTTTTAAAAATGTACATGTCTAACATCATGTGTACATTGACCATCTCTCTTTCTTTTTTTCAGCAAACAAGTAATTCAGCCTTGCTGCCTATACTGAGTAATGTCTTGAAGTATGCTGAATTTCCCCCTTTCCTACATTTATACTATGGTATCGCCTATAATACATCAAATACTGGTGGCAATTAAAGGATTAGGGACAGGCTATAATTACAACCCTGTGGAATAAAGTTCTTAAATGAGTCTGCGGCTGCCTATACTGTAATTATTCTGCCTATGCCCTGATGTGCTCGGATTAATTGTAGGGGATTACAAACTGTTTGCACTGCACACACAGTTCACAGCTACATAGTTTGTGTTTTTGGTGGCATTAAAGAAGCACCCTATGCTGTTTCCGGAGAAAGGTGTCTTTTAATCATGATGCTGTGTTGAAACCAGTGCTGACAGTGCTTTGCTAAGCTGTCTCTAATCTGTATCAGCACAGCATAGGTTTGTGCCAAAATACATGATGGAAATAATGTCATCAGAGCTTTTTTTTTTTTTTTTTAAACTTTTCATGCTTTGATCTCTTAAAGACTTCTTGAGGATGATTCAACACTATTACTATGCATCCTCTGTGTTAATCATTACAGTATTTTGACAGTTCTATTCCAGTTCTTTGCTGTGCAGATCAAATACATGAAGCTGTTGTGCTGGAGTCAAATCACTGGTCTGTTTAGAAGAGAAGGAAACAGTGCTAGGGTGGGGGCCACTTTTTGCTTCTACACACCTATGGTTGGCTGCAAAGGTACATTTTGGTCTTGGTTTCACCTTTTTCCACTGAGTTTTTTTTGGGGTGTGGGATGTAAAATGACATGTGTAGGCCCATTTTGTGGTTTATTTTATTACAATTGTCAGGTAAAGATGTCTGAAATTTATTTTCATTTTTCTTGTTTTGGGGGATTTGTGAGTGATCACAGGGTTGGAGGGACTGAAAAAAGGGTGTTTATTCCCTTTGATCTAGAACAGTATGATGGGCTATTCTGAATGATTGCTGATTTCCAAAATTGTGCCACTGATATGGAAGTTTCTGGTCATGCCAGTGAGGTCTTGGCTGCAGTCAGTTATTGATACGAAAAGGACACTTGACTTATGCCCATAAACATCATCTTCAGTATTACAACATCTGTATCCTATATGTAACATATGCATCAGGCATATGGGTTGTAAAATCCTTGTCATGAACAAATGTTAGCAGTGGTCCAGTGGCAGACAAAGTTAGTTTTTTTTAGAAGATTGATATTTAGTTTGGCAGTTCAAGGTTGGGAAAAGGTTACCTACCCTCCAACTGTCCTGAATTGGCAGAGACAGTTCTGATTAATTCTCTGTCATCCCACTTTCTCATTTATTTCTAAAATGTCCCAGTTTCTCTCTCTTCCCACTTTTCCCCTTTATCCTCAGCTTTTTTCAATTGCTGCAAACTGACTTCAAATTCTAAAAGTAGTTTGCACTCAGTTAACTCAGAAGAGGGGAGAGGAGAGGATGAAAACTTGCCTCTCAGTTGGCTCAGGTGAAAACAAGCCATTCCAGTCTTCTCTAGCGTGGCTGTTTTGCTCATTTATAATTTTTGCCATCTTGATCACACTCTAATTTTGCTTGGTCACACGTGCCCCAGTTTTCATCTGTAAAATATTGGAGGGTGTGAGACCAGCACCGGGGAACAGAATAGGGAAATAAACTTTCCAGTTACCAACTTATTTACAATATTCTCATTGCTGTTTGGAGAGCTTTCAGGAAGATGTGTCACACCTGTGCGCTTTGATTTCCTTAGTTTGCTTTGCAGAATATAAACCTGTGTGTGTTTGGGTTTTTGCACCCTAGCCCAGGAGACTCATTATCCAGCCACGGAGATGTAGAGTGTCAGTTATGGGAAAGTACAGGTAAAACAAGTTACTTTAAAGGCCAATTACTATTTGATACGAAGGAATGGTAGAATCCATCAGCTAAAGGCCCTTGCTTTCTTGGCTATAGACAACCTGCTATATCATTTGCCACCAATAAGGCTTATTTTTATGTTGTGATGTTTGTTGAGTTTTGGTACTAAGCAAAATCTTGGGGAGGTCTGGAACTACAATCCCAGCCCAAAACATATGCAAGCCAAGCCCTACTGTTGAAACATGCTTCTAGTTTGGAGCTCTAGGTCAAATTTAATTCCCAGATCTAGAACATGGCCACACAGCCCGGTCAAATTTAATTCCCAGATCTAGAACATGGCCACACAGCCTGAAAAACCCACAAAAACTATTAATTCCCAGAGTTTGGTATGAATGATGTTTGAATTGCCACAAACTGGCAGTGTGGTGATGTTCCAAATGTATATTTGTAAATTTTGATTTTTTTTAAAAAATAGTCTTTTCTTAACTCTGTGGTTTTAGTGTAATAAGACCTAATGCAGAAGAGCAACTATTTAATTTAGTCTCAAACACAATGTTAAAACTGGGAATCCTATTGCAGCAAAGGGAAACGAGGTCAAATGTATGTAAAAGAACTGCTAGAATGGTTAAAAAGTAGAGCTGTAGCTGTCCTGATAGAAGGTCTTATTAACCCAATTTCTTTTTGCTGAGGACAGTTCTGTTGTGCTTGCCTGTCCTTGTACAAAATTATTTATGTAGACTTTTTGAGATAGAACACATTGAACTCAATGCCCTCCTCAAATCCCTATTGTCTCTTAGTTCATAATGTATCACTTAAGATCAAGCTGATTTATTCATACTAATAATTGCCCAGTGAACCTTTTCAAGCATCTTTGAGAACATGGAAGCTTTCTCATCTAGCAGGGTGATTCCTTCAGCAAAGTCCAGGGTAGATAGGATGCATTTAACATGTGCAGTTTTATTTCTAAATAACAGCTAGTATGTGGGTGGGGAGGTGAGTTTAATCAGAACTGGTATCTTGCAATTTGATGATAGAGATCCCAAAGAAGTAAGAGTCCCAATAACTCTCTGTTGTAGTCCCAACAAAAATCTCCCCCACACCTAATTTTTTTTCTAATAGCTAGTCTCAATTAGAGCTCACTCATCATCATCATCATCATCATCATCATCAATCATCATCATTTTTATTTTTACCCTGCCACTCTGTTAAAAACAATTGGGGTGGCTTAGAACAGATAAAATACAGAATACAGAATAAAAAACCCAAACCCCACCAACCCCCCTTCTCCCCCCTTTAAAAAAGCATTAAACTGAGCACTCATTAAAGCAATTGCTTAATTGTAAGTCAATACTTTTATGTAAATCCTGTTGATTTAATAGTTCTACACTGGTTCCGGTTAGCAGTTAGATTTAGACTATTGGCTCCAAAAGCCAGTTTTGCAGCATAAGAAGATATTCATGCTAAAATACAACAACAAGCAAAAAACTTATGGAAGTTCATGAGCCTTGATTCATGTTTGTATAGTTTACTTAATGATGATAGCAACAAGTTTGTTGTTGTGTGCCTTCAAGTTGACTCTGATTTATGTTGACCCCATCATAGGATTTCTTGTCAAGATTTATTCAGAGGAGGTCTGCCATTTTCTTCCTCTTAGACTGGGAGACCGTGACTTGCCCAAGGTTACCTAGTGGATTTTCAAGGTCGAGCAAGGGATTTGAACCTTGGCTTTCCAGAATCCTAATAGGGAGTATAGCTATGAGGACATTGCCCCTAAATCAGAATTCTGCTACCCAAGTGAATTTTTCTCCAGTCCCTACATTTCTAGCATTGCAGTAACTTAAAACTTCAGTTGAGTATTTAGAAATAAACTTGATCCATCCAGAGAAAAGGACAGGCAGAAATACCAAGCGTAAGACAGCAAATATAATAGTTCTAGGTGTGGATGATTTTCAATGTCTCATTCCCTACAATGCTAGAAGTTTGGATATTGAATGAAAATCTGTGGGCTTCCAAGTGTTGTTCTCATAAGTCCTAGGCAATATGTCCATTGAGCAGTGACAGTGGAAATGCATGTTCAGCAGTATCAGCAAGGTTAGTTTTCCTACTCCCTGATCTTCATTAAAGGTCCTTCCTGAGAATTAGATAATCCACAACTTTCAAGAGATTAATGCAGAGTCTCTGGAAAAAGGGGGACAATTTCATCCCTCCAGTACACACACCTTGAGTCTACCTTGCTGTGAACATTCTCACAAAAGATGCCAAGCATCAACAGCCCTCATCTTGTGTAGCTGGGTGTATTTTAATTATGTTTGTAAAGTTGTGAAATAATTCATAATGAACCACAATGAATATGTTGGTTTTATCATGCAAGAAAAGTAAGTAAAATGGATCAGAATGACTGGAAAGAGAAATCCATTTCCATAATGGCCCTGTTGAGATTTTTTAAAGTTAGATAAAGCAATTCGGATCTTTCTCATACTGTTTGTGTACATCCTAAGCCACAGGAAACCAATTAGCTTTCTTATTGCATTCATTCATTACTTCCTATAGAGGGCAAAAGTGATAGAAGATGATTCTGTATATCAATGGCTCCCTTTTGGCCTTAATAGAAAACCAGTTAGTGGGGGCTGATGAGACTATTATGAAGACTATAGGATGGTGAACTTTTATATTCAAAAGCAAGTAGTGGATGCTAGACCATTATGGTTTTCTAAAACACTTTTACACTCTGCATATAATTCCTTTGCAAGCCTTAGATCCTGATAAGAATGCACACTAATTAAAATGTAGATAAATGAAACGTCTTTACAATTAATCTCTAAAATCCAACTGTGAGGCACAAATTTTTCAAGGCTCCCTTGATATCAATAAGTACGTCAGTAGGATTTAGTATTTAGAGAAGTGGCATATGTTAATTTACAACTTTGTGTGAATTTATGCTTCATGGATATGCTCTTTAGTTTGTTCACATTATGGGTTGAGTCAGGGAGATTAACTTGCTGGGTCTAGGAGCCAATTTCACCCCTCCCAAAGAGCTGGGTTTTTTATTTCCCACTTCCTCAAATACAGGTACTCTAGTCGTGCAAATTATTCTAAAATGCATTCTGATTGTGCAAATTCAGCACATTAATTGTTGCATTTTTCTTCCATTATGTTTTAAACACATGCACACATATTATACAGTTGCAACTTGTCTGAGAACACCAGTAGATACTAATGATTAAAGTCCCAGATCTCTGCTTGGTCCTGGAGTTTACAAGGTGAACTTGGGCTATCCCTACCTTTCCGCAAACTTGCCCTAAAAGTCCTCTTCTCAAATTTTGTCCCTTGTACAGGTCACTTCCATCAAGTTTCCAAGAAGGAAACATTTGGATCCAGCTGTTTTGCTGCAGGCATTGTCAGTTACAGTCACCATTCTTTAGCACCTTGGCAGTAGGATCCACTGGCACCTAGAAACTCCTGTTTTTCTTCCCTAGATTTTGTAATGACTTGTTCCACAGAGCCATCACACCTCAGGGACAGTGCCAATGTAGTTTCAGTCAATGTTTCAGTGAGGTTCTCTCTTTGTCACTTTCTATGATGGACTTTATGGTCATGCAAAATAATGCATGATGTCAGTTGGATTGTGGAGGAACATCACATTGATACCTGCCCTCTTGCTTTTTGTGCAGTAGGAGGAAAAGGCCTAGAAGAAACCCATCTGTCTTTAAAAACTAGCAGGTTTCATTTCCTCTGGGAACAAGTATTTTTGTTAAATCAATGAGACTTGCACGCTAAAGACCAGTCCATCCCAGAATACAGTGGGCTCGTGGTATCTACTGGGTTTTTGTTCCAGGATCCCCTATGGATACCAAAATCCATGGATGCTCAAGTCTCATTAAACAAGTCTCAAGTCTCACTAAACATGGCCCTTATATAAAATGGCAAAAACAAGGTTTGCCTTTGGAATTTATATTATTTTTGAATATTTTTCAAAGCGGTAGATGGTTGAATCTATGGATAAAATATCTGTGGATACAGAGGGCTGACTGTACTCTGGATCCCATGAAGAATAGCTCATAAATGTTGCTAGGAAATGTTGAAAAAAAATGTGTTGATGATGAAGTCAAGTCATCAAGACATCCAGATCTTCATGCAAGCTTTCTTT
>CM034710.1:120033231-120043898 GCA_020142125.1 Phrynosoma platyrhinos | reverse complement strand
TTTCAACATTTTAACATTGACTATATATCCCATCAAATCCTAACAGGAAAATCCATCCATTTCCTCACCAGCTACTACTGGGATTGCTGCCAAACTCATGGGGAACAGAGAAGTCCATGGTGCTGCTACTCATCAAAAGGACCTAGGCCTTTGAATATATCAGCCCTGGCTCCACTATGCCATTCATTGTAGAAGATAAGGCTTTATATTGAAACTAGAATGCTGAGATTTTGCAGAATGTTTAGCAACTTTCTAACTGTGGAATAGGACTAGAACCCAGATGGTCCCATAAATGAGGGGAGGAGAGAGTGCTATTGCAATGAAAGCCACATATTAAGATGCTTTAAGGAGAGAGAATAAGGGAGGAGGAAAGGTGTGTTAAGAGATCTTGCATAGGGTAGTGGTTTGAATGTTGGATCAGGACTCTGGGAGATTAGGGTTTGAATCTTTGCTCAGCCATGAAGACTCATTATGTGACCTCATGTTATTCACAGTCTCTTAGTCTTAGAAGGCAATGTCAAATCTCTGAATAAATCTAGCTGAGAAAACCTTATGGTAGGGTTACCATCAACCAGAATTGACTTGAAGGCACAGAACAAAAACAAGAAGAGGTGTGTCAATGTGTATGTGTGAATTAAAAATTAAATGATGTATGAAAAGACAAAAGGAGTAGTAGACAAAAGGAGCTAGCATGAATCAAAACACATCTGTAACTTTTTGGGGTCTTTAATTCTGTTTAGGTTTATTTTCTCCCCACGTAGAGCTAACAACTCTGGAAAAGGTGATAGCAGAAGATAACAGTGTATATATATATATTGATAACTGATCTCAGGGATTGCTTGGAAATAGTCTCTGGGATGAAATCTTAATGAGTAATATCGCAGATTTGCTCACGTTCAAAAGTCTTTTTCCTTGGTGGCTTTTCATAACGTTTAGCTTTGCTTTTTTGACAGAAGACATTTAAAGAAGGCTAGAGGGAGCTCTTTCATTGTGTAAAGACTGAAGCAGCATCTATTAACACTACTACTTATAGATATACTTAGAGTGCAGTCATCTGAAATGTGTTTACTCAGTAATACCCCACATTTTGATCAGTTGAACTTACTACCAATTTAAATATACATAAGACTTCAACCTGAGTGCATTAAACCACTCTGTAGGTTGCTGCTTCACCTTTGTTGTTGTTGTTAACTGCCTTCACGTCAGTCTCGACCCATGGTGACCCTATGGATGAGACATCTCCGGGCCCCCATCTTGCTTCAACTTGGCACATTTTAAATTGCTTTTAGCTAGTAGCTGGAGATGTTGGCATTTGAACTCACTACTGGCTATGCTAGCTAGGAGATTCTGGGAACTGTAGTCCAGAAAGTAATATTTCCAATTTATTGTAATTGTGTAGGGGGAAAAAGTTAATTTTTGAATTTCTTAGTCAATTACATCTGTGGCTTAAAAATAACCACTAGATACAGTGCCCCCCCCCACTCTTCAGCAGGAATTCAATCAAAGCACAGAAAGGATTAATGCTGTCCCCCAAAACTGCAATGCTAGTGAAAATCCCCTCTCCAATGCAGACAATAAGCCACAGAAGTAAAGATTCTGTTGGACCTGGGTTAAAGCTCAGTAAAGCTCATCCTCAGACAGGGGATGTTTAATACCTCTTTCCCCAACTGTAATCATGGCATAAAAATTGACATTCCTTGCACCTAGTATTACATTAAATAGCAAGATATAGCTGCCAGCAATGCAATCATAGTAGCACCTAGTTTTCCCCTGAGTCCTTTCTCTTCTGTGATTCTGTTTTTGAGGTCTTTAAACAGAGGTTGGATAGGCATCTTTTGGGGTGCTTTAGTTGTGTCTTCCTTCATGGCAGGGGTTTGTACGGGGTGGTCTCTTCCAGCTCTATGTTTCTATCATTCTATACAGGAGCAAACAATCACAAATGCATATTGGCCCCAAGCCATGGAGGGCTTTAAAGGTTAGAATCAGTGCTTTGATTTATGACTGAAAACCAGAGTTTGGACTTTTTTTAAAGGAAATAATAAACATTGCTCATAGTAATTTTAAAAAGCGACTTCTTACTATTAGTAGATGTGGGCCAAGATCTTGCATCACATTTGTAGTTACACAACATGGCTATGAATGACTTAAGGAATCATTCCCCCCCAAACTCACCTTAAGCTCCAGGGATCTACTCCACACAAAGAAGATCTGTGGTTTTGTTGAGTGGAGCATGTCAGGATGACAATATATGGCAGTTATGGTTCTGTAACTCTAGGTTATGAATTCATAACTCCAATGCAGGATGCCTTGATTTAAAAAAAATTGTTTTATATGTTATGTTATTTGTTACTTTTCATTATTTTTATATTCAGGGAGCAAGAAATCCATAAAAAACAAAAGAAATGGCCTGGAATGTAAAGCTCCCCCCCAAAACACATCCTTAAGATGTCTTCATAGCAATTTGAGTCCATCTTCTCTGCGATTTTCCCTCTGATCTGGACTCCTGATCTCTGCACTTGTAATGTAAGGTCCCATCCTTCTAATCTCTATCCCAATTAACATATCTTGATTTTGTTAGGTCTTGTATGAGTGTGTAGGTGTGTGCCTTTGGGTGAATGTTACAACCCCTTTGTTGTTTGGACCTTTGCATTCTGAAGTTCTAGTTTCTTGGAACTAGTGTATAAAGGCAAAAGATCCCTGCTTTTTAAAGTTACCAAAAAACCTTGTTGCTCCCTTGAGCTAATTAATTAATTCCTCCATCAAAATCAATTTGGAGGAATTTATGTAACAATGGGACTTGAGCATCCATGGATTTTGGTATTTACAGGTCCAAAACACACTGCAGAAATAATCTAGTTTGAGACCACTTTAACTGCCCTGGCTCCGTGCTAGGGAATCCTGGGGATTTATTATGGCACCAGGGCTCTCTGACAGAGAAGGCTAAATGTCCCACAAAACTACAGTTCCCAGAATTCCCTAGCATGGAGCCAGGGCAGTTAAAGCGGTTTCAAACTGGATTATTTCTACAGTGTGTTTTGGACCTACAGGGGGTCCTGGAATCCAACCCCAGTGGATACCAAGGGTTCAATGTATAAAAGCACTCCTAGACACTTCACTCCATACATCTGATGAAATAGATGTAGGTTTATGAAAGCTTATGTTGTCAACTTTTTTCTCTCATTCTCAAAAGTACTACAAGATACTTTTGCCTACTGAAAGGTAGGACATTTTAATCCTAGGAAACAGTTTCACATATCCAATTCCAGTTAATAACTGGTACTAGATTAAATTGCCACACAGATCACACTGCAGTATCTAACCAGCATGTTAATATCACATACCCTCCAATTGTCCCAATTTGCTAAGGAAAATCCCAATCAATTATCTGTCATCTCACTTTTCTAGCAGTTATTAAAATGCCCCAGTTTCTCTCACCTTCCATGTCTCCACTTTGTTCTTCAGTTGCTGCGGACTGAGCAGATTATCAGATGGGGGGAAAAGCCTGGAGTAAAAAGCATAGTCCCAGCATCATTGTGCAATTGCGCAGAAGATTTTCAGATGACAGCCCACTCATCCAGGACTTATCCCGTGAAAATCCAGGAATGCTCCAGCAACAAACCAGGACTCTTACAGATATAGTTAGCGGCTCTGAATTGATCACCGTCAAGCGAAATACTCAAGTAAGGTAATAATAATAGTAATAATAAATTTTATTTATATCCCGCTTCTCTGCATAGCAATTGAAGCGGCGTACATCAATTAAAAAGAACAAGTTAAAATCACAACCCTGACCCCAACCCTCCCCCCCATAAAACAGAATTAAACTAAATTAAACAAGTAGCTGCAGCAGTTTCCATCACCTTCATTTCTCCAGAATCCTTTTGGTATGTGCTATGTTAAGGCATTCTGGGGAAACAAAATGGTGGTGTCTGTTGGATCACTTTCTTCAGTGCTTCTATCATTGTGCTAAATCCTGCTGCATAATTTTTTAAAAGTATATTTTAATATTGCGGGGGGGTGGAATCCCAACAGGTTCATTTGGCCATGTGAGTTGTGTCGACATTCATTCCACCAAGGCAATATGCTGAGGCCAGACCTAATGTACCAAAGCTAAAGGGATGCAGTCTTGAAGCAAGAACCTTTAGCCTTACAAGCAAGTTTAATTGACCAATACATGTGTGCATGTGTGAGAGAGAGACTTATTTGTAATACTTCTTAATCTAGGTCAGGCAAGCAAATCTGAACTGAATTTTAGAAGATAACGCCCCCCCCCCCCCCCCCCCCCACAATTGGAATCTTGCTACTTCATGAATCTTAATCATGGCCTGTGTTGCATGACAAAGTCTCTGATGTGTAAGGATAAGTCTTCAAAGTCCTTATACAAAATGCTCTGGCATTTTTATTATCTCCCCCCCCCCCCAGAAGACATGGAAAAATGAAAACCTCAGATATATTTTGGCATGAAAGTCATTTTCAGTTCTGTAATCTGCTGACACAGCATGTTTGGTTAGAGTAATTGTGCTAAAGATCAGGCAATATATTTTGGTGGCTGGGTTATCTCTGACAAGATTGAACACATTCCTGCTAGCTAGGATTTTCCAATAAAGATTTCATTGTCTCTTCCCTATGTGGGAAGTGATAAGTGACCCTGATATCTCTCCACTCAATTTTTTTTATCAATAAAAATAGTTCCAGATGGATTATTCCTGGTTGATTCTTAATGAAGTGCCATTTTATGGGTTGTCAGTAAGTCTTGAAATTGAGAGGTGCTATATATCAGGCAGAAGGCACTTTTTCTGACACTGTGATGGGATTCACAGTATAAAGGGACTGAATCCACTTCCTTTTCTCAAGTACATAAATCACTCCCCTTACAAATAAATACATGGAGGAAACAACATTGATTGTCTCTTGGTCCAAATGTATGGCTGTAACTCAGATTCCTGCTTGTTGAACCAAGTGTGTTGCTTAATGAATCCATCATAGACTATCTCTTGTTGAAAGTGATGGGATGCCATGGACTTCCATATTCATCTAGGCCTGGATTCCCATTTTCTTCTTTTATTCATCTATCACATTTGTATTCCAATTTCTTCCATGGAACTTATGGCAACTAAAGTAGGATCATCTGATAGGACTACATGATTTTAGCCATTGCATTCTTGCAATAGTTAAACTCCAGAATCCATATGAATTCCACTGCAATGGTAAAAGTGAACCCTATAGCACTTATATTTGGGCATACTCTTTGGTAGAGGAAAAACTAGCTCCAGATGGGACAAATGTGTGCAGGAATTTGTTGCTGTAGTTCTTAGATTTTTTTTAAAAAACCAAACAACAATTTGTGTCCACACTGTAGAAAGGATGCAGTTTGACATCACTCAAACTACTATGACTCTATCCTACAGTATCCTGGGATTTGTAGTTTTGTGATGCTCCAGCATTCTTTAACAGATGATAATAATAATAATAATAATAATAATAATAATAATAATAATAATAATAATAATAAATTTATTTATATCCTGCCCCTCTGCAGTCCAATCTGGGCAGCTTAAAATAGTAAAAACATCCCAAATATACAATTCCAAAACCCTCCCACCCCTTAAAACAGTAATAAACATCATATAATTAAAACAAGAAGAAACATAATATAATTAAAACAAGAAGGTTGAAGACCTTGTAAAACCACAAATCCCAGGATTCCATAAACTGGAGCTACAGCAAAAGTGCTGTCAAATTGCATTATTTCTACAGTGTAGATCAGGGGTAGGCAACCTTTCTGAGCCGGGGGCCGGGTTGCTGTCCCTCAGGCAATTGGGGGGCCCGAAGCACCATAAATAAATAAATAAATAAATAAAATATGCATGCACACACACTCAGCCCCAGAAAAGCCATGGCAAAACCCCTGTGGAGATTTTGTCAAGAAAACCCCAAGAACAAGTAATAACAACAATAATTAATATTGTGGCGGGCGGCAGCGGCAGCAGGACCGGCCTGGGGCTGGTCCAAAGACCTCAGGGGGCCGCATCCGGCCCCCGGGCCTTAGGTTGCCTACCCCTGGTGTAGATGCACCCTTAGCCCTATAAGTCACCCAATGGTGATGATCAATCAGTGGCAAATAGTGAAAATTCCCTGCTAATTTAGTTGACATGCTGTTCTTAGCTGTCTGGACTTAATGTTAGTGGCTGCATAAGATCAGTAGGCATTGTTTCTGTTTTAATTTGAACTGCACTGCTTTTTTGGTGGTTGTTTTTGTAAGTTTATTCTGTTCCATCCAAGTAGACATTTATTCTGGCACAGTATTTCCCCCCCCCCCACCTTTCAATTGATTTCTTGTCAGCAATAGCAAGATCAATCAAAACATATGGCTAATAAAATGGATATAGAAGCCATAAAAGTCAGAGAAACATACCATCTGGCAGGCTGCAAATGAGCAACAAGAAGAGAAGGCCAAACCACTATAAAAATCCAGGCCTCTTTTCTTGCGTTGGATGCTCATTCATGCTTATCAATAGCGTTCACATTTCCTCTCTCATCTAATTAAATTAATGTCAAGGAATTCATAATGGTAAGGTATAATTTTGAAGGCATTAGGCTTGCATAGTCTTTGTTTCAAAGGTCCTGCATTTCTAGCTGACGGAGAAAGTGGTCTTATTGTAGGGCAGGACAGCCATTTTTCTTTGCACACTGTCCTGGTAGCTTCATTGAAAGGCAGCCTAACAAACACTGGAAAAACAGATGCCAGAATTGCAACACTTTTAGTTCCCAAGTCCCATTATATTGAGATCAGTGGCAGTGTGTGGGTTCTGTGTTAGTTCATCAGGGAATCTGCCTGCGTTTAATCTAAACCAGGAGTGGGCAATTGCAGATGGAGCAGGGGGTCAGTTGTCATCTTTGTGCTTCCTGATGGGCCACACCAGTGCACCGGACCTTCTAAATAATATATGTTTACCTCAAAATGTAGGGCATTCAAGAAAGATGGAGGCCATGACCAAAGAAAAACTAAAAACATTCAGAAATGTAATGTCATGCTTTTTATTCATGCTTAAAATGGAAGAGATTTTGGATTTCGCCCTCGATAAAAGGTTGAAACATACATAGGAGATGTCATTGAAAAGGAGGATGTCTAGTCATCCTGTCTTCAAGACCCCCTGTCCTCCATTGCTCTGCTCAAATCCTGCAGATTTAGACCCATGACCTCCCTAATTAATCCATCCATCTGGCATGCAGTCTTCCTCTCTTTCTGCTGCCATTTACTTTCCCTAGCATTATTGTCTTTTCTGTTGAGTTATGCCTTCTCATGATGTGGCTGAAGTACGACAGTCTTAGTTTTGTTCTCTTGGCTTCTAGGGAGAGTTTGGGTTTGATCCGTTCTAGGATCCATTTGTTTGTCTTTTTGGCTGTCCACAATATCCTCAGCACCCTTCTCCAGCACCACATCTCAAATGTTTGTGTGTGTGTGTATGTATATGTATTTATATATTTGGGTGCAACTTTTCCTAGGCTCAAAACTTATGCAAAACACAGTGGTTTTGCTTTCCAAAAGAAAAGAAAAAATCAACCAGAAATCAGCCAGAATAGGACCTAGAAATGAACAATGTCACTTCCAGCTGTGACGTGGGCTGATTTTCAGCCCCCTTTTTTGGGAGAGTATTTTTCAAGGTCTGTCAAGGAGGCTGGGAGACAGAAATGCTGCATTTTGCACTGGCTTTGGTCTGTTTTGGAGGGTTTGGTGGTGCCAAATCACCTGGGAAAATGTAATTTTGGTGGGAGAAGCTGGGGGGGGGGAGTTCCAGGCAATACATGGCCACATTCAGGGGCCCAAAGAGCTGCATGGGAGCTGTATTTCCATGGGCCACACTTCACCTATCTGATCTTTGCTGATCTCTAGTTTAAAGTAGTAATCCAACATGCTACATCTGTTTTGGGGTTCAGTGCTTTGGACAGCTTTTTAAAGTGTAGAGGTAACCTTGGAATGGATTCACCACTCCACTCAGATAAAGCCATCAGACATAACCTAGTGAAACTTACGTATGCTTAGCCATGGCTAGTCCACTCCCCATTGCTCAGATAGCAATTTTCAAACAGCCACATAAATCTCTTGCCACAAAACAACAAAGATTCATATGGTACTTTTAAGATTAAAAGATTTATCCCATTGTGTGTGGGTTTGGGTTTTTTTTTTTTTTTTGGCAACAACGCACTTACTCAGAGGGACAGATTGAAATCTTGGAGGTTCTGGTATAAATGTGATATACTTGGTTGGTTACGGGATGTAAGTACGAGGATGAGAAAATTTAAATGCAGAATGGCCACCAGTGGTACATTAATACAAATAAACCTGTACTGAGAGAAAGATGGGATATAAATAATAAGCATTAACAGGTCTGCATTTAAATCACCCTATCAATACATGCCCCCTCCAAAAATACTTAATCTATGCCTGGGTGTCCTAAATTGCACTTCACATATCTGAGGATATGGGCTATAAGTCCTAGAAAGTTCACCCTGTAATAAATCTTTCTATCAAATGCCTCTTTTTTGTTCTGTCCATGATATTGATTTTATACTTCCTAATGCTCACCTGTACCACCAAAAATTGGCTTGAAAGTGTATTCTGTTGATGATTGTTTACTTTGAACAAATCTGAGGGTGGCACTGTTTTGGCATATGTTTTCAATGACAACAACATATTAACAACACTACTATTACTGGTAATACAATAATATAATACACTACTACTACAGTAACAACAACAAAAACATTGTTATTTTTATATCAAGGGTACTCTGGGAGCAATTCTATACAAATTAGCAAAATATTTGAATGATACTGCTATGGGTAGGGTCACAATTAACAAAAGTGGTCCTGCCTGAAACATGCCACACTATTCTATGGCACTACACAGATTTCTAGATTCTTGGCTAGAATCTGAATGATCTTTTCTCCAAAACTGCTGCCAATAGCCTTTATCTCTCTGATGCAAAGTATTTCTAAGGGACTGAATGCAGAATCTACCAACCAAAAAAAGTGGTGGTTAAACTTAACACTGTGCCTCTTCTGTGATCCAGCAGGTTTAAAAGGTCAACATGAAAACACACATCACAAGAAATTAGCCGGTTCCTGAAAAGCGAGTTCTTTACTATAGTAAAACAGATATCTAGATGACACATTCTCCTAATGAAATGCATGGGGACCTGCAGGAAGTCTTGGTAAAAGGTATGAAAGCAGTGCAAATAGAGACAGCTCTTCCATTTTTTAGGATGTTGTGCCTTAGTCGTTGCTGCCATCTTACATAATTAATGCAGATTGACATCACTTTAACTGTCTTGGCTCCTTTGAGGAGTCTCTGGGTCTCCCTCCTGCTTCTGCCTGAGTTGGATGGGACCCCTTGAGACCACCTTAAATTAACTAAGTTGCCGCCTACTGAATTGCCCTCCCTTTTCTTAATAACTCAGTAGGAAGTTACTTTGGGGTTACTTTCTTTCTCTGACTTAGCAGAGATTTTCCTTCACTCCAACCCTAGTCAAGAGATGAAATGGAGCAAAGTCACAGAGAGACAGCAGTACTTTTAAAGGAAAAGTAAGTAAGGAATCATAGCAACATGGTATCTTTTTATGTGAAGAACTACCTTGTGGTTCAGACATAGATTAGATGTTACAGGTTACAGACAGATTGGATCATTTCATCCAAATTAGGAAAAGTAGCCAAAAAGCCCAGATGTGGCTAGCTAATAATTCTCCTATTCTATTCACAGATCAGATGGGATTTGTAGTCTTTGATGTTCAGAGGGTAGTTGGGAGTCTAGAATCCTTTGTTCAGCCTTGACTAGGTATTTGTGAGGGATGGGATGGCAGTGTCCATCTCTCAAGTTCCTTTTTGTTAGAGATCATCTAATAGTTTTAGAGTCTTGCCTGTTGGTGCCTTTTCAGGCTTTTTATAATCTCTTCTAAGAAGCATCTCAAAGGTTCCTGCTCCTGCCTCTGTGATGCAGAGCCTCATTATACATACAACCCAAAGTCAGACAGTATATTATCAGCAAGGGTTCAGGATAAACCTATAAACATCACAATAATCCAGATATATGCACCAACCACAGATGCAGATGAAGAGGAAATTGAGAGAGTCTATCATGCAGTCCAGGAAGAAATTGATGACATACCATCACAAGATTTCAAACTAATCATTGGAGACTTGAATGCTGAAGTTGGCAACAAAGAAGAATCAAAAACAGTAGGAAGATTTGGATTAGGAACAAGAAATAAAGCAGAAGAGCGCCTGATAGAATTCTCTGAGTCCAATAGCCTATTCATTGCAAATACCTGCTTTGTGCAACCAGATAGGAGACTATACACCCAGACATCACCAGGTGGCAAACACAAAAACCAGATAGACTACATAATTGGAAGTAGAAGATGGAGAAGCTCTATCCTTGTGGCCAAAGCCAGACCAGGAGCTTGATTGTGGCACAGACCATAGCGAAAATCAGAGTTAAGGTGAAGTTAAGATGAAGAAGAAAACAAAAACTATAATTATACCAAACTATGACTTGAATAACATTTCAGATGAATTCAAGGACAATGTAAGAAACAGATTTGAACTATTGAGTATCATTGACCAGGAACCTGAAGAACTGTGGACAGAAATCAAAGACATAATTAAGG
>CM034710.1:119992790-120007417 GCA_020142125.1 Phrynosoma platyrhinos | reverse complement strand
ACTCAATTTGCACTATTTCTGGCAGTCTGCAACCCCCCTTAGTCAGTTCACCAGAGGGCTCAAAACTGCCACCAGGTAGTCCAGGAAGGGAGGCAGACTCCTTAGAGGTTGCACCTGCATCCATCAAGTGAAGCAATGTGACCATAGGAGCAGCTAGCTAAGCCAAGGTCCAGACTACTCAAGAATCCAAAGACTCTCCCCAATTTCCCTTCCTTGTCACATCAACAGGCCACCACCCTCTCCTGTTAGCTTACCTGCATACCTTCGCTGTTGCCAAGAATGATGCAGACATGTGTGACTTGCCCAAGGTCAGCCACTGGGTTTCTGTGGCTGAGCAGGGAATTGACCCCTGATCTTGCGTTGTGCACAAACCACACCACTACTCTGGCTTTTAAAACAGTATCTATTTAGAAAATGTATTTTATGGCTGCATATGCAAAAAGATCTGCTAAGAGAGTAATTTATGTGACCAGTTAAATGCAGCAGTGTATCCATCTGAGGCCTCTGTCTTCAAAGAACTGGATGATTGCTAGAAAATCTGTATACAACAGGCATACAGGTGTATTCAGTTTTCAAGAGCAAACCGTTCCTGAAGTAGCCATTGCTATGTTGATGTGGCAAGGATCAGAAATGAAGGAGACAGTAGCAGTTAGTTGCTCAATTCATTTGTATTTAGATGCCCAATCCTCACAGTAGGGAAAAATTAAACAATTTCTGTTGATTTCATTTGTGTGTTCATAAAAATCATGTCTGAGTCAAGCAGTGTAATGTGACACAAGACACAGACTTTATATGGATGTCTCTGAAAATTCCCTCCCTAGTAAATATGGTTTGATTAGTAGTGAGATAATGTTAGTGAAACCAATTTTACATCTAGAATTATAATCCAAATTGCAGAAAGATGTCCAATGGCAACAGCAATAACAAGATATTTGTCAAGTATCAAATTGCCAGTTCTTGTATAGAGGAATTCATTGAAGAGGAGGGTTTTCCTGTCAGAAACATGATGGATCAAATTGTGAAGCCATAATAAACAGAAACACTGTGTTTCTTGGATGTGCATATGTGGAATGGAGTGTATTCTTTCTGTCTCTGTCTCATTCTGTCTCTCACAGGCAGTCAGAAAAAAAGTCTCAATGGGAAGAAGAGGGGAAGAGGACGGAGGAAAAAGGAGGATTAATAGCTAATGCACTTGCAAGATAATAACGGATGGAATGCTCCACATCAAAGAATGGGAATTTTCAGAATCAGCATTAACTTTTAGAATTTATGCACATTGCTGCTTATATTTCAATGACTGGCAATTCTGTCCATCTGCCTGAAGATTAAGGTTGACAGTTCAGAATCAACCGTTCAGGACCTGAGAACTCAGCTCCCAATAACCAAGAAAAGATCTCATTGTGATAGAAAACAAAAATATTTTTATTTCTAGAATTGAGACAGAGGTCACCTGTCCGGGGTCTGTGTCAGAACTGGGGTTCCTTCCCCAAACCATAGCATAAGAATACAAGTTATCCAACCCCCCCTTCCTCGGACCCCTCTTTTGATCCTGATCAAAGCAACCTTTCATGTCCCCTCTTTTCTCCCTTCTGTGTTTATCATTCAATTGCCTTAAGGAAGGAAGGAAGGAAGGCTCCTCCCCTTTGCAAGCCAAATCCTCTTGCAGGAAAGGCAGGGTCATAAAACCATAAACCTTCATCCTGTTACCATTTGCCTCCCCATTTGTTCCCATGCCCATAGCGCCCAAATGATTAATATTCAATACATTTGATATTCCCCATATCAATCCTTCTGATAACTCATCAAATTATCACATTGTTATATCATTACATCATCATGCCATCATATCATAATACATCATGACAGAACCATGCACATGGGTCTGACACAACCCAGGCTTTGAGGTTTCTGGGTCAAAAACTGAAACCTAAGAGCAGCCACTAGCATTATGCATTAAATATCCACCATGGTCATTCAGCTTGTCATTCAAACACACATACATTGATCAAGAGAGAGAACTTGTTTTCCTGCTTAGGTAGAAATCTTGATCTGGGATGTTCCCATATCAAGGTGAAATAAAGGGATTATTTGTTCTCATTTACTTAAAGAGATGGGATACAGAACATTTCATCTAGCCCTCTTGCTTCTAGCTAGACGGTGGATGCAGAGCAGAGCATAGGGTGAGCACAATGACTGGGAGGGAAGGAAGAGGCTAAGTAACTACTTAGCCCCTCCTCAAGTCTTTGAAAGTTACAGCAACAAATTAATTAAGGCTTTCAAACTATAGCAAGGTACTGCTTTACTAGATTCCTACACAGACCTTTCCTCCTGCTGGAGCTGACCCCACCAAAATGGGAGAATTTGCATCCTGGAGTTGATCTATGAAACTGGAGACTGTGAGTTCTGGCAACCCCACTGCAGATTTCACAGGTGTTAATCTGTCCAGTCCTACTTAGTGTTTGGCTTGCTGAAACACTGAAAATCTGACAAATGTTTTCCATTCAGATTTCCCCAGCATCTTTGGTACTATTGCACTCCTTTTTATGGGAAGTTGGCCACCATGGGGAACTGGGTGTCTGGCTAGAAAGGCCTTTGATCTGAACCAGTATGGCACTTCCTAAGTTCTTGTTACTGGGTTAAATGTGTCCTCATCCCTTCAACATTTCCTTTCTTTAAAGGGAGCTCTTTTTCCTAATTGCTTAACAGCAAAATACACATTAATGTCCATTACCTTAATTAGCATGAAGGCTGGTAAAGGACAGTAATGAAGAAGAAGAGAGCTTGAATGAGAAACATACACTGGCCCATCATTTTTGTCAAGATTAAATTAAAAGTGAGATTGAAATCAATACACTGTATTTCTTTTTAGAATATTATGTTACCCATTATCCTGTAATAGAGTAATATATAATGATGCAAGTGCTTCCGTATAGGCAGAACAATGACCATTTGATTATGGAATTATCAGACTCTTAATTCAGTCCAGGTGTTAAATGGTGTTGCTTTTGCTTTATGTTCCAATGGTGTTGAATGTCAGCAATTCCCACACACAATGGATAATAATAAATAGGTCCCATTGGATTACTGTGTTATCACTGCTGGTTTATTTGGTCCCTGTGAGCTCTTGTTTCACAAAGGTTTTCCAATCAAGAAGTGGTTTATAAGCAGTTACAGCTTCTAAATGAAAGTCAGAGCAAGTGCACCTATAAATGTAAGTGAATCGTGCTAATGAATGACTGAAAGCATGACCGCTTTATAAGACTCTGAATTTATTTAAGTACAAGACCAAAGTAATAAAATCGTCAATTTCTTTCTTGCATCTGTTCATGCATAAAAACAGGCATGGGGAATAGAAAGAGTGAGGGAGCCTATAAAGGGATCTGACTCACTATATATTTATTTTGTTCCAACAGGGATATTCAGGGGAAAAAAAAACTTTATAGCAGTTATCCCAAAGTTCTGAGAGTGGAAGGACTCCTTTAGAAATTAAAAACTGCAGTCACATTTCATGTTTATATTGGAAAGGTTTTTCATGGAGGATAAAGCACCCATGTGGTGATGGCCATCAATGTGGATGGCTTTAAAAGAGAATTAGACAAATTCATGGAAGGAATCAGTGCATATTAATCATGATGGATAGAACATACCTCCAATATCAGAGCTAGTCTGCCACTGAATTGCAGGGGAACATGAATAACAATTGTACTCTTGTCCTGTTTGTGGGCTTCCCACTAGGGCAATTGGTTGCCTACTGTGGGAATAAAATGCTGGACAAGCTAGGCCTTTGGCATGATCCAACATGGTTCTTTTTCTCCTTCTTTGCCTTTCTTTAACTGATATCCCATCTTTCCCCCTCCCCAAAACTGAGGCAGAAAGGCAATTTGCAAAATAAAAATAATACAATACAGATAAAGCATATAAAAGATTATTATTAAAATGTAATTAAATTATCTATAACATCAGGAACAATTTAAAACATTCATTAAAAAGCAATGTAGAAGCAGTATAGTATGTGAGAGCCAGCGCGGTATAGTAGTTTGAATGTCAGAATACGACACTGGGGGACCAGGGTTCCAGACCCTGCTCAGCCAAGGAAACCTTCTGGGTGACCTTGGGCAAATCACACTCTCAGCCTCAGAGGAAAGCAAGGATAAATGCCCTCTGAACAAATTCTAACAAGAAAACTCTGATAAGTTTGCCTTAGGGTCACCATACATCAAAAGTGACTTGAAGGCACACAACAACAACAACAACAACATGTGAAGATGACCAAACTGAGGTCGTCATACTTTGGACATATCATGAGATGATTTTGGAAAAGAAAACAATCTCCATGTGTCCAGTAAGGAGACAAACTCCATGTGTCCAGTAAGGTGACAAGGCCACTGAAGAAGGCCTTTTCTCATGGGTTGAGAAACCTATGAGAAAAGGCCTTCTTCAATGGCCTTCAGCAGAAATCACTGGAGTTGAGAACACACTTTCAAACACAATGGTTTTCAGTGGTCCTGTCTTTTGGAGAGTGTTTTCAACTCTGGTGATTTCTACTGAAGACCCCTTTTCTCATATAGGCTGAAAGTGTTGACCTGTTTTAAAAAACAGTTGACCATCTCAGAGCACATGGAATTTGTCTCCTTACTGTTTTCCACCATCCATTCTAGCAAGGCAGCCCAGAAGGATACTGTGATCATGAGGTCCAGGAGATCTACCCCATCCATGTAGATCAATCACCAAGACAACCATAGCCATTACCACCCCAAAACTGTCATGAAGCCAATTAAAATGAATCTAGACAACTCATTTCACCCAAGAACCTCAGGAACTGGGAAACCAACCAAATAGAGTATTGGAAATTAGTTGGCAATTATCTAGTACAGTAGGATTCAGGGGGAATTTTTCAACAAAGTTCTTAGAACTGACTGCTAACGGTATAATGGAATTCTGCCTTTCTGTAAAGAGACAATGAACTAGGCAGGACAAAGATCTAACACAAATACACAGTGGCTCTCACATCTCCAAGGATCCTGTCCACATCCACAGGTTGTACAAACTGGGAAATACCTAACATCATTAGACAAGCAGGAGTTAAAGTTACATCCCCTGGGATTGTTTCAGCGATAGTGTTCAATTCACAACAAATCTAAGATAGCTGTAAAGTTATATCCTTATATTCTTAGCAATAATTTTTGTCTGTCATCTCTTGCCACCACCATGAAATTTCTGGTTAGTTCCCCAACAGAATTCTGCCCACAACTGTGCTTTTATAATGTGATTTTCCCCACTTTGGAATTTTATTGCATTTATTGTTGTGAAAAAGATATTTTCCAGAAAGTGTGTAAATTATCAGATGATCAACAAAAGTTAAATTGGTTTTGGAACATCTTGCTAGGTTACAGTTCATAGAGTTCTTTGAGGGGAACATGATTGCTAACTTGTTATAAATCTGACATACATTTGAAATCTATTTGAATAAATCCATCATTCTGGTGTGATTTAGAAAAGACTTCACCAGTAGTGAGTAAGTGAGATGTGTATAAATTGGGTCACCACTGGCACTCCATTGTAACTTGGCCAATAAATAGACTCTCCTTTATTATAGAATCTTATTGTTACAACAAAAATCTGAACCTTCAGAAGAAATGAATTTAACTGGCACAGCAGAATAAAAGAACAATGAAGTAAATAGAGAACTATGGTATTTCATGGAAACGCTCAGGCTGCTGTATCTGAAACCATTGAATTAGGAAATAGGATTTTCTAAAAGCCATTTTAAACTAATGAGCCATAATAACATTATAAAAGTTACTCTTTTGTACAACAAAAAAGTGTCTTAGCAACAGCAAGGTAGAATAGCATCTTTTGATTAACCTAACTACCTGAATTCAGAAAAAAGATCTGAAAAAGACATTTTTTATCTGCCTGCTTTTAAAGATGAATTGATGTAGTCTCCATTTTCAGGAGAAAACTTCATCAAGTGGAATTAGTTCCTTCTGATTCTGCTATAATTTTCCCCGCTATAGAGGCTCCCCTCTTCTTATGGTAAAACTGGAATGTAGCCAGAATGAGAAACATTACCTCTGGACATTTTCATTGTTATTTCCTATGCTCATGTCTCTGTTTCATATTGTGAGGGGAGAGACTTCTAAGAAAGTAATTTGTCCAGTAGAAACAAAGGGATGCATGCAGTATATTGCCCAATATGGTGGCTTCCAACTCTGCTGGACTATAATTACCACCATCCATAGTGAACATGGCCAGTAGGTATGATGGGGATGATAAGCACATATAACCTAATGGAGCTCATTTATCCAGATGGATAAAACAAATGACTTGTTATTGGTCTAATACTGTCCCCATAAATATATGATACATAGAGGGGTCTCTGTGTGTACAACCTTTATTCTACCCTATAAGCTAGATTTGACCTGCTAGATAATGGGACATTATGCCTGCCTCAAGACGTGTCATAGATAGAGGGGGCCAAGTTACCCATCTAAGCAGCTAAGATGTTCATTAATTAAATTTGTCAAACCAAGGAGTGTCCTTTGTTGTCTTAAAGCTCACTTACAAGGAATCATAACCTCTAGAACAGCGGTAGGCAACCTTTCCCCTTTAAGGGCCGAGGGACTTCAGCTCCCAGAAGCCTCAGCCATGTTGACCAATAGTTCCATGTTGGCCAATAGCTCCTGGGATTCTGGGAGCTGAAGTCCTTCGGCCGTTAAAGAGGAAAGGTTGCCTACTCCTGCTCTAGAAGATATGCAATGAGAAGAATATCAAATGTCAGTAGGTACCACTAATCTTGGGTGTCATAGAAGATCTCATTAACATCTTAACAGGTGGCATTTGGAATCAATAAATCTAAAAATTAAAGTTGAGCAAGACCCCAGTGGTTCTGCCAGTCCATTCCATAGGCAACTACAATAATATATAAAAATCATGGAAAGTTGATGTAAGGTATATCATTTTCCTAGTTTAAAAATGTGGCAGGTACATTCATGCTGAGAGAGATCAGAGGAAAGGAGATTAGATTTAGCATTTTTTTGAGATGGTGGTGGTAATGCTTTGTGTATTTTTATGTATATTTATTCTAGTTATCAAAATTGTATTCAGATGAGTTTATATTTTGAATTACAAGTTATATTCTAATAAACAGGTACAGGTACTGTATATGCTTTTATGAAGACTCTTGTTCAATATTGATTTCTATACACTTGTACAGGGGTAGGCAACCTTTCCCCTTTAAGGGCCGAGGGACTTCAGCTCCCAGAAGCCTCAGCCATGTTGGCCAATAGTCCCATGTTGGCCAATAGCTCCTGGGATTCTGGGAGCTGAAGTCCCTCGGCCCTTAAAGGGGACAGGTTGCCTACCCCTGTACTTGTATCTTGGTGAGCATTGTGTTTCATCATAGTGTTAATATGAGGGCAATTTGGGTTTTGCATAGCTGATAGCTATCCTAAAGGGCGATTTGGGTTTTGCACAGCTGATAGCTATCCTAGAGCTGGCAAGGGCATTAGGGGTCTGAACTGAGATGTGTTTGCCACAATTGGTATGGAGAAAAACATCTTCCTTATTCCTGTACAGCGCATTAATTATTGAACACAATCCTTCTCTGTAGGTGCGTGTACTGCATCTGCTTTCCAGCTAATTGTGCCACTTATTGTTATCCTGAAATATTTTGTTAATTATAATGATGTTTACATTCATTTTATGCCACATGATTTTGCTTTATTCTAGATTTTTTGCCCCATACAGAAATTGATTTTAGTAGATAATGGCACCTGGGAAGCACAAACGCAGGCCTAGAGGGAGCTCATTATCCTTCTTCCAATTTATGACCATTTCACAAGTCATTAATTCTATTTATGCTCCGTGTTGCTACAGTGTTCTTTGAGCCTAGTTTTAGGTTTCTATTGTCAATAACATTTTTCCCTCCCAGAGTCTATGTGCACTCTACGACAAACTACCTTTCTTATGCCTTTATTTCCTCTAAGCCCTGGAGGAGTGTCAACAGTTGCTTCTTCGAGTGTTAAACTCAAACCTTGCCATGTACTCAAAGTCACAATGATAATTAATTGCTCTAGAATAGGCTAAACTATTTGTGATTCACAAAGCTCAACATATCTTCAAATTCAGGGAATCAGAGAGAGTTGGCTGCTGGCCTGGATCTTCTTTTGTCAAAGGAGTCCTCTTTTAGATCATATGTTTTTGTAATGTTCAGTTTATTACTTTAAATTATTTAAATTGAATCTCATGTAATCTTCCCAAAAATCTTATAGGGCAAGATTTAAATATAAAAATAAATAATAAAATACATAAATTGTTATTGACCAACTGGTGTGGCAGTCCCCCCTAGGGTAAGCTGTTGGAGCAAGCTCAGTATGTAACATTCCAAAGTGAGGCTGACAACTTCCAGAAAGTCGTAGGTTTTCATGGCCAGCATCCATAGTTTTTTTGTGGGTTTTTTTGGGCTGTGTGGCCATGTTCTAGAAGAGTTTCTTTCTGACGTTTCGCCAGCATCTGTGGCTGGTATCTTCAGAGAATGTGGCCACACAGCCCAAAAAACCCACAAAAAACTTCCAGAAAGTTTCTTTTAGTTCAGCTTCCTTAGGGCATCTGATCCCTCTGATCCAGAAGACAGACGGCATCTACTTCTGCTGTGGCTTCTGCACAATTTGCTGTTTGATGTTGAACCTTCAGCCAGGAAAAAAGAGCAGAGATTAGAATCACTCTTCATTGCACAGGCAATGTGGCATTACATCCTATTTTGGAACCACTTTTACCTGCATAGGTGATATGGTGTTTCATCCCTTTTAATATATTCCTTCCAAGATTGCAGTTGTAGCATTGCTGTCACTTCTTACATTGGCCTTAAGTCAGTATGACTCTGTAATGACATTTTCCTATTACTGCAATAGCCTTGACTTGGTTGATATTTATGCATCATATGATATTTATGTATTTCAATCCATTGAATTCAGCCATTGCAAAGCAAGTGAGAAAAGGTGGGAATCAATTTTCTAAGACCCAAGGTACCTGTATGGATAATCGGAAATTGTCACTGGCTCTTCCTCTACAGTCATTATTTTGAAGATTATCCCAGGTTATTAGGTTTGATTAAAGGATTTTACAACTGGCTTGTTCAGGAGCTGGGGATTTAAGCAATAAGGAGCTTTTTCCTTCAGTGAGTCTCTAGGTTTATCAGTTCTGTACTGCCAAGCTTTGACTGCTTACCCATCTTTGTAAAACATACCAATTTCATTCATTCATTTACAGCTTTCAGATCAGTCAGAATTATTAAGCCTGCTGGGCGATATAATTATTAGACAATTTTACCCATGCAGAGTTTTGCTGCTACATCTCAGGGAGATCAAAGCCGAAACTTCACCTGATGTTATATCCAACGGACACCACTGTGGTGTCCATTAAGTAAATAATTGGGCAGCTTAATTGCAAGCATATTACTCAAAGAAAAATGACTTTAAAAGAAAGTACAATTTTGGTTGAAGGGGATTTTGACACTTTCTTCTACAGTGTATTTTACTTTTCCTTGCTTTTAGTGCTGCTTTGGTTTTTGGACACCAACTACCAGGATGATCAGAATCGGTTTCTGTCACTGGTTTGAACCTCATTACCTCCAAGTGAAAAATGGAACATCTCCTACCCCAAATGGATTGTGGCTGTCAGTCAGCATGCAATACTGAATTATATGGACTAATATTCTGATGCAGTGCAGGACAGGTTCCTTATGTTATCTAAGATTCATATGGCCAGACCTGGCACCCAGTCACAACAGACAATTATAATATTATATTCTATTTTAACTGTCATGGTGACATCCCTGGGATTGGCAATTTAGGGAGGAGCATTCAGAATTTTAAAACAGAGAGCTCTAGCGCCTCACCAAACTATAAACCCCAGAATTCCATAGGCTACACAATTACAGCAGTAATTGTACAGTGTGAACTGGCTTCAGAGCTTGGGGAAAAAGACTTTCTGGACTACATTCCCCAGAATTCCTCAGTCAGTACGGCCAGTGGCTCCCAGTTGTCCACTTTGGTCAAATAGTATGTAGGTTACCTTTCATGGCTCTTCAGGATATGATAATTGGCAATATTTTTCTACCTGCAGAGTTTCTCAACATTTGCATCCATTCACTTGTATGTGTCAGAATGCCATGACTGCAAATAAGAATAATCTGATAAATTTTGGGGTGTGCATGAGCCATTTCAGCATCGTCGAAAGATGCTTCTCACTTAGCTTAAAGCCTGAGTTTCTTAGTTATTCAGCTCTTTGAACATGAGCTTCCCAATGAGCCACACCATCTTTCTCCAGCAAACATAGAGGGGTCTGGTTGGCATCATGATCATTTGTGCTCTTTTAAGCATTCAGGGTTCACTTATTCATGGAGTATCCAACTTTCAGGACTAGAGATGGCTAGGAGCTCCATTGCTGGAGAATGCTCAATCTACATCGGGTTTTGTGGGAATATTTTACAGAAGATGTCCAAAGTACTGAACTTTATTCTCCAAAGCAACAGAACCATTGACCATCTCTGTTCAGGGCCCTGCATTGTCCTGAATCACACATATAGGACTCTTTGACTATTTAGATGTCCATGCAAAAATGAACACTGAAAATCTGATGGTGCCAGTACCCTTGTCCATGTCTTCTATATGCTCCCTTGCATACAATTGAAAGGTACAGATTTGCACTTTTATTTATGACTAAAACCTTGCTACCACTAAGAAATGAATGCCTTTTTTTACTATTTCCTATGACATTATGATGCTTCTGCTCTAGGTCTCCTGGCTTTTGAGTACTCCTGGCCCCTCCTCTCCCCCATTCCCTTTTAAATATCAAAGTATTAAAAACCAGACAGCTCTTCTCTTCATCCCATATTCTTTTCATTCCCTGAGGTCAGTTTATAATTCATGCAGCCTATTAATTTTGTGTTGTATCATGCTTGGCTTATCTCCCTTCAAACAACTCATTTGCAGTAGCTACAGTCATAGGCTGCTATTTAACTTCCTGGTGCTGCCTCTAATTTAAATTTTAAAAGGCTTAGAGCCAGATTCAGCAAAAAAATAAATAAATATATGCCTCTGTAGCAAAGAACCCATGGGAGTTGTGTGTGGGTGTCTGGTTCTATAGCCAAAGGCTACTTACTATTCCAAGGCTGTGGTATGTAAGGGTGCTTGGACCTTTCTCTCTCTCTACACACACAGTGAGCCACAGTGGCAAAAGCATTCCAGACCAACACTTGATTGGACTTGGAAGTTATTTATTTAAAATATTTATATACTGTATGTACTCATGTATAAGTCTAGATGTGTTAGTCAATAAATTAACCCAAAAACCTGGGTTGACTTATCCATGAGTCAATGTAAGTACTGTATTTTAACTCTGATCAAAAAATGATCCATCTGCTTATCTGGATAGAGTGGGGAAAGGCAAGAGCTTAGTCCATCCTGGGAGAATCTAGAGGAAGCAGTGCCCTCTCCACCATGGCACTGCTTCTAGCCAATTTGAATGCCTGGGTGGGAAAATGGTGGCATTGAAGCATGAGAGAGTAGAGAGAGACAGTTTTCAAGAGTGGTAAGAATCCAGACACTAGAGGAATAGGGCTCACAAGCTGAGCTTTGGCATGAAAGATATGGTGTTACAATCATGTATTGAAGGTATGTATTAATGGGAATCATTTTTCTTTCGATACACACAAATTCCCCATTCTCAATCCTGGCCCTCCATCCCTGAACTTCTCATACAAATCAAAATGGCATTTTGCATTTTTTCTGTAAGTATCCTGCCTTGCAAAGTAGTTTTTTTTCTTAGATAATATAAACCAACTCCTTATCCTACAATAACTTTCTATTATAAAGTATACTCAGTCAGCTCAAAAGAACCACCAGTGACACTTAGATTAATACCAACACCAATTGGATAGTTTCCAATTTTTCACATGTGTTATGGTTTACATTATTTTAAATTGGTTTTAAATTATCTTGTTTTTAAGGGTTAAATGGTTTAATGTGGTTTTTCTCTTTCTAAAACTTAAATTGTTCTAAATTGATTTCATTTTAAACTACCCTGAGATCCTCAGATATAGGGCAGGATATAAATATTTTAGTAAATAATAAGTTGTGCATACTAGCTACTAGCTAAGAATCTCTAACCTATGCCAATCCACAGGCCAGCTGTAGATATTACTTCTCCAGAGATCAAATCTAAACCATTAAACTATGAGCTGCATTTGGACACTAACCTGTTTTATTTAAACACAAGACAGCTTTCACTAGATTAGTTTTAGTATTCATAATAATTTCCAGTGACATATACTGATGGTAAATCGTAAATATATACACACACACATACACTTCTCTGAAAATTAAATCTGTGCCACAGTATATTTGACTGTTTTATGGCTATTACATTGTGCCCCTTTGGAATGTTCTCATAAAAGGTGCTCCGTAAATTTTATACAGTCTTGTATGGTATTATATTTTATTGTCATAATTCAGACTTTTTTTTTAAAAAAAAGGTCTAATAGAAGTTTCCCTGCTTCCAGAGATAGGAGCAGGGGGAGAATTCAGAGACACAATTCTATTAAAAATATGTATTCTTCACAATTGCCATATTGCTCTCAGTGGTATGTGCTCAATAGCATTGATTTTCCTTAAAAATAAAACAAAAGAAAACCTCTGAGACTTAAATAGGGAAAAATGTTTTAAAAGTTTATCTTGCAGTAGCATTAGTGACCTAGAGTTGATTTTACCCCTCTATATCTTTTCCTGTCATAGAAGAAATTAAATGCAACTAAAAAATATAAACCCTCCCTTGCTTCATCTGAATCTATGAGTAGATCATTATAACTTCACTCTTGGATTTATTTATTCAAGATATATTATACACTGCTTTTCATTTCAAAATATCCCAAAGCAGTTTACAAAGTTAAAATCAGCAACAAAAATGCAATAAAAATGAATGGAACAAACAATGCTAAAACAATAAAACATATTATAATTATATACATTTATAATAATTAGAGGTATCAGTCAGAGACATGAATCCGAATTGGCCCCAACTAGCGTAAAGCCATCAAATTAATGGTTGAATGGTGATTCAACATGTAGGCAAATCCAGTAGATTCAATGGATGAACAATATGATTCAAGCCAGAATTTGCCCAGAATTCCTAGTTTTGTTCAAAGGGGGTTTGCCATGGCAATCCTCTGAGGCTGAGAGAGTGTGACTTGCTCAGAGGGTTTCCATGGCTGGGATTCAAACCCAGGTCTACAAGGCTGAAAACACTGCACCATGCTGATTCTCAGCTAAACTGCAAATCCCAGGATGCCATAAGGTAAACCCATGCCAGTTCAGATGGGATTGTAGTGCTATAATGGTGTAGCAAGAAAGGGCATTGAGCGTTTTATCAAGTATCAAGAGCTACTTCCTGGATTTGTGAAGAGACAGATCAGAATCTTTATGCATTATTTCAGAAGTGATATCAAATACATCTTTTAAAAATGTTCTCCTGTAGTTCCTTTATTGATTTTTTTATCCTGATGCTGCTGTTACTTGCCTTTGTCAATTTATAGATGGCACATAATAGTTACTATCAGACCGAGCTCTATAATTAGACACAATGAGATTATAGCCTCAGGCAGCAAATGTGGGGGGTCAGTAATGGCTGACTTCTGGTTGTTCATCATCAACATTCAGCCTCTTTCCCTCTGTTGATGGATGGAATTATATAAACCACACAGCCACTCCCAATCCTCACTATCCTACTTTTTCAGGTGTACTGGAAGATGCTGTCTATTGCCAATGATGAAGTAAAATTCAACCAAAGTTTGGAAATTACTAGTTAGAAACAACTTGTTACTAGTTCTTAATTCTTTTTTTTTTTGCAACAACTAAGGGATAATCGAGTTAAGGTTAAGGTTAAGGTCAAGGAGGAAAGTGCAAAAGCAGGCTTAATGCTGAACATAAATAAAACAAAAATAATGACCACAGAAGATCTACATAAATTCAACCTAGATAATGAAGAAATTGAGATAGTTAAGGACTTTCAGTATCTAGGATCAAACACTGATCAGAACGGAGATTGCAGTCAAGAATAATGCTAGGTGATATATGTAATGTGTTGTTGTTGTGTTTCTATATGATGTATATGTACATGTATGCGTAAATATGTGATGGAGTGATATGTTGTCTTTTTAATTAATAAAATCTATTTATCCAACTATCATCTCAGCAATTAAACACTTTGGGGTCCCTGAACAATGATGTTAAGGAATTACTTTTCCAAAGTAACTCCCCGAGTTCTGAGTACATGGATGATTATTGAGGGGAAGGCTGAAGGGATATATAGGAGCTTTTGCCATCACGCTGTGATTGCTGATTATGCAACCTCCACAGGTGCTGGCACATGGGCTATTGCGGGAAGGGAGCTGAAGAGATCTCTTGAGCTATGTAGGGATCCTGCTACATGCCCATGTGGAGAAGGAACACCTTTAGTTCTTTTTAAATTAATAAAATGTAGCTGAAATCAATGACAGCAGAGCATGTGGCGTGTCTATTAATTGTTGTTGTTCCCTGCCTTGATCCATGAGGAGAGGTGAATATTAAATT
>CM034710.1:119926100-119946026 GCA_020142125.1 Phrynosoma platyrhinos | reverse complement strand
ACTCCATCACTCTCTGAGGGAGTGTGTTCCACTGTTGAACAGCTCTTATCGCCAAGAAATTCCTCCTAATGTTGAGGTGGATTTCTTTTCCTGCAGCTTGCATCCATTGTTCTGGGTCCTGTTCTCTGGAGCAGCGGAAAACAAGCTAGCACCCTCCTCAATATGACATCCCTTCAAATATTGAAACAGGGCTATCATATCTCCTTTTAACCATTTCTTCTCCAAGCTAAACTTACCCAGCTCCCTAAGTTTCTCCTCATGAGGCATGGTTTCCAGACTCTTCATCATTTTGGTTACCCTCTTCTGTACACACTCCATGGCTTGAAAATATTCAAAAAATATATAATTCCAAAAAACAAACTTTGATTTTGCCATTTTATATAAGGGACACCGTTTTACTACACCATTGCATTTAATGGGACTTGAACATCCACAGATTTTGATATCCACAGGGGGTCCTGGAAACAAATCCCAACAGATCCCAAGGGTCCACTGTATCTTCATGCTTATGTGATTCAATACCTCCTCCTCCTCTTTTATTTTATTCATTTATATCTCACCTTTCTCTCAATAATGAGATTCAAGGTAATTTAAAGCAATACAGATTAAAACTATGCAAAATGTTCAATAATAGTATAAATATAAGAATTACAAAAGCTATTCAACAATTTATAAAGCTAAAAACATTCAATATAATAATAATAATAATAATAATAATAATAATAATATTTATATATCCCCAATGGATCGAGGCGGGAGTACAGCAAAAAGGATACAAAGCAAAGTTAAAACATAGCAGTAAAGCATAACAAAGTTACAATAAAATTTAAAAACATTGAAATTACATATACCATAAAAAACAATAAAAATTAAAATTCCAATTACATCTACTAATACAATTCTATGCTATAGTGGAAGTCATCCTTCCCGGGGGGGTCATTAGTCACGTGTTATTTTAGGTCGGGTGGGTAAGCCTGCCGGAAGAGTTCTGTTTTAAAGCTTTTTTAAAGGCCTCCAGCGTGGAAATAGTACGAACCTCTTCTGGCAGGCTATTCCATAATTTAGGGACCCCAGCCGTAAATGATTTCTGGGAGGTAGAAACCAACCTAACATTATAATATTCCAATAGGTTTTTCCCAGAAGTTCTGAGAAAACTATCCTTATAGTTTTATCTATACTTTATCATCCTTATAGTTTTTCCAATTTGTAAAATATCTAATTCCTGAAGCAAGGTTTTAGCCAGGGTATAACAGAGAGCAACACACAACTTTCCTTTGGTTTACTAAGATTATATTCCCATCATAGTCTAAAATGACATTGGTCTTTTCCTCCCAATATGACTCTGGTTACCAGTTTATGCATTTTCTTTTCACTTAAGACATATGTCCATTTTGCTCTAGCAGAGTTGTCACAATTTGCCACTGTCTATCATTTCAGTTCAGAAAATACTTTTAAAAACAAATCAATACAATTCTCATAAGCATGAGATGGAATGTGAAATGGAATACACTTGTCCCTCCACAGTTGTGGCTTTGACTTTTGTGGATTTGATTATCCATGGATTTTATTAATATATTCTCTCTAGGAATATCTAGGTCCTCCAGCTCAACTCTGTGGTCAACTTGAACCAAAAGTTGCACTGAAGGACCTAGAGATTCCTAGAGCGAACACTCCAGTAGGCATTTCTAGCTCCTCTAGCACAACTCTATGGTCAATGCCTGGCAGATGTTGACCACAGAGTTGCACTGGAGGTTCCTAGAGAGCTCTCTCTGGTAAAAACGTAGTGTTTTTATTATTTGCAGTTTTTTCACATTCACGGGGGTCCTGTTCCCCTGACCCCAGTGAATATGGAGGGATGAGTGCAATTTATAGCTTTTTTGATACATTGTTAATATTGTGCAAAATAAACTAAAAATATTAATAATATCACCAGGAAAAAAATGATTATTCTGACCCATTCATTTACTTTCATACACATTTGAGATGGTTTAATTCATACTCATTGTTAAGGTATCTATTGTTGCTAATTACTATATATAGTTTCCTTTGGATTCATGTTGGAAAAATTAATATTGTCAGCCTTCACTGTATGCAGCTCTAACTGTAAGGCCCTGTATAGGAGACCTTGGAGCATAGATGGCTATCTCCACATTCGTTCATGTTTAAAATCATGGTGCAGGAAGAAAAAGAAGTGAACAACTGTCTGTGTAGATTGTATCATTTGGCTGTGATTCCATTAAGGACTTATAGCAATAAGTGTGTTGCAAAGAGAATAATCCCACAAACAGAAGGAAAAGAGAGTGGATTTTTCTGACTTAAAATTTATTGAAACAAGCAGCAATGATATTGGATTTATGCTCTAGAGAGAATTTATGTAAGCTGTCTATGAGAAATCATACCTCAGTCAAGATTTCAAAAATCTACCCTATTTTGGAATAGAGAAGAGGGAAAGGTCTGTGTCTCTGCATTTGGTGGGTAGATAACTTTTTGCTAATCAGTTTGGGAAGGATGGAGAGAATCCTGTTGGCTAGTCCCAACTAGAGTAAACCCACTGAATCAATTGTTGAAGGGAGAGTCTACACATGAATAAGCCCAACAAAGTTGATGGCTCTACTCTAGTTAGGACTAACAATAGAGACTGGCATCCTACATTGCAGTTATGGGTTCAGAACCTAGACTCTGCAACTACTCCATATCCAGTAATGTTATGTATTCTTGATTGCCATGATCACATATGCTTTCCCAAATCCACCTTAAAAACCAGCAGCCATACTGATCAATGGAGGTCTATTCAGCTGGAGGCCACAGGAGGATGACATTTTTAGCCTTCTCATGTCAGTGAGTAAAGGTGCAATAATCAGAAGCAAGACCCATCTCAATTTTGCATTGCAGTCTTGTTTACTGGTGGGAGGGTGTTGGAAACACTCTTCCTATGCCCTGATTGCCACTTGAATAGACTTCCATCACTTGATGTGGCTGCTTGCAGAGAAGGTAGGAGTGCAGTGGGATCAGGCCAAGAGACATTGGTTAGTTATGCATTTGTAGCTTAGTAGCTAGTATAGGATATCAGTGAAGATTTATGCCCACATCTTTTTAAAATGACAGAATATAACAAATATGAAATCCAAATATTCTGGTAGATGGGACAGCTACATATAAATCATCTCCACCTGAGAGTAATATATTCAATTCATTCCTTCATCTTCCCTAATCTGAGCCCTTTCCTATGGCAATAATAAATAGGTAGGTAAGAAAGATAAAGCTTTGCCCAGTATACCACTGTAATCAGATTACTGAAGACAAACTACCATTCATCAATATTTTTGCTATGGGTGATTTATAAAACCTTTCTATTCAGTTACTTGGCCTATAGCCTACATCCTGATGGTTAGTCCTGACTAGAGTAGACAATTTGATCAATGGGATGTACCTATTCATTGAATGAATTGAGACTAACCAACAGGATTTCAGCCATTGTGTTCAAATCCAAACTTTTTATGTACTACTGAAATGATTCTCCGTTCTGTACAACCAAAAACTTTCTTCACACCCAAAAATAAAATACATTTTGTTTCTTGGTCAAATCAATCACATGTATCATTTTGCTAATGTTGCAAGATAATTGAAGTCCTGATATGAAGCCAGTCTGATCATTAGAGTAATTTTCTAAAAGCGTTTAACCACCCACTTCAAATACTTTCTTCAGAAGCTTGTAAACTGTGTTCAGGAAAGAACGTGGAGCTGTATGATTCAGGCTTTTCAGGATACTTTCAGATTTATTATCACTCTCATATTCCCTCTCCTCCAGATTTACTTTATTAAGAATTCTAACCAGTCTAGGTACTGATTACACATTGACTATCAGATAGAATCCCCCAATTATTCTGTTCAACACTGATGATTTATTCTTTTTCATTTTTTGAGTTGCTTTTCCCACTTTAGAACTGGTGTCTCCAAGCTCTCTTTGTGATTACCCCTTGTCAGCCCATGCTATTCGTATAGTGTCTTATGTCGGTATCAAGAGCCACCTTGGGTCCTGTGAAAGGAGAAAGATAGGCTATAAATTAAATAAATATATAAATATTTCCTGTTGATATTTGTTGTCAAGTCAACTTTGATTTGTAGCAACCATGAGAGACCTCCAAGAGCTTAAGCCATCAATTGCCTTGCTCAGATTTTACAAACTCAGGCTGTGGTTTCCTTGATTGAAGCAATCCAGCTGTAGCATTTTATTTTCTTTTTATCCTACTACACTTTATTGAGCATTATTGTCTTTTCTAACATGTCATGTTGTCTCATTATATGTCTAAAATTTGGTGTTGCTTTTGTGTGCCTTCAAGCTGTTTCTGGCTTATCGCAATCTGAAAGCAAAAGTACAACAGCCTTAGTTTAGAAACAATGCACTCTCACCCCACAAAACCCCTTACAACCTCACACCAAAGTGGTCCAATGGCTCCTTGAAGATTCAAGATCTTGGAGACTGAGAGAGATGCCACAGAAGTTAAGGACTGAGATGAAAATAGTGAGCTTGTGAACTTCACCAAAGCTATTCTTCATTACATGCATAAAGTGTGGTGGCAGAAAACAGGCCCAAATCCAATGACTAATCCCTAAGACAATTGAATCTATTGTAGAATGGTCAACACTGTATATATTATTGCTTTGGATTAGTAACTTGATATAGGTTGGATATTTTTAAGTGTGAGAAAGAAACATGATTAATTACACGAGCAACACTGGCACTGTTGGAGTTGCTTGAGATTTAAAGAATCTGTCATAACTCACACTGTGGACTCCCAGACAGAGGAGTCAGACACAAAAAAGTATCTGGCTCTAGATGACAGATCCCTCTAGAATCTGGGCAGTTAGTGACAGAAACAGCTGATGAAAACCTTCAGATAGATGCCCCCCCACCTCAGCTATAACTGATGGACACCAGTGAGATAACCCTCATCATTTGCAGTGTGTGAACAGGAAAAGCCGCAGTGTCAAAACAGTCATTGTCTCTTGTAGTGGCTTAAATGAGAAATGCTGAGCAATTAACCACTGGGCATCTCAATGTAATGCAGCATTATATTTTCCAGCAATTACTGGAAAATTCCTGTTGTATGCAAGCAACATTTCATTCTATAAGCTCTTAGTGTTTGTGGATTTATTTGGATTCTGGACCCTTGGACTAGCTTTAATTGCATGTACTATTGTATTTCCCTTTTGGTTTTGCTTATCATGACTGCTGATTTCTTGTAATGGATTCTGAAACAGCTTGCTACTACACTTTTCTTCATCTTTGGTGAACACCTTAGGTTATACATGTATGATCTGGACTGTCTTGACTTGCCTGTAGCTGCTTCCATCTTCTATAGCTTTACTGCTTTGGTACTTGCTGCCTCTAAGCATAGGAGAGTATCCATGATTTTTCATGTAAAGTGCCAGCTATCTTCCAAAGAGAGTCCCCCTTCAAAACTACTGGTAATTCTGGCATATTGAGTGGTGATCATGTGACAATAAAACAAATGTGCAAACAAGATTGGGAACCGTGTTGCTACTGAAGACTACCAACCCATTCCTTTAACAAAATTCTAGAAACTGAAACAATTAACTACTATTCCAGCAAGATTAGATTGTTAAAGAAAACCTTATATTTTTTGTGGGTTTTTCAGGCTGTGTGGCCATGTTCTAGAAGAGTGGCCACACAGCCCGAAAAACCCACAAAAAACTATGGATGCTGGCCATGAAAGCCTACAACTTCAAACCTTATATTGTTAAATCAATTGCTGAATCGTCAACTGACACATATGTAAATCCCATTGATTGAATAGATCTACTCTGGTTGGGCTTATATTTAGTCTCAGCTTTAAGTTTAGAAGGGAATTTGACTTTGGCACATTATTTAACCTGGAACTGTGTCATATTATTTATTTTCCCTCAAAACCAAAAGGTAAATGCTTATCTGTAGGTTGGAAAGAGGCTCTGTACCAGGTAAGCCCATCTTCCTTTGAACTAATTTCTGTCTCTTAGAGTTGACCATTAGTTATTTGTTGCATGCAAAGAAAACTTTATATTTTGCAAAACTGTATTATAATGACTAAGAATATCTCATTTCTCTTTCTCCAACTTATTACTGTGAAGGCTATGATTTGGGCTTCTTAAATATAAATAATTTTTCATTCTAGGGCTGTAGAGTAACATAAGTAACTCAATTGTTCATTATATTAATGTAAATGTTAATAATGGTGGTGTGGTTTGCTCTTCGTTTAGCCAGCTAATTAAACAACAATTCATTTTCTTGTGCTGTGAAATCATTTATACTGCTTTGCATATTTTGTTGTTGTGGTTTGGTCATGAGATTTGCTTGTCAGACCTTTTTGTTTGTGACAAGTAATGTATATATTCTGGAGTACTTTATTTATATAAAAAGAGAAGCTAAATCTGTATTCCACTCTCTAATTGTAAAAAGGGGAAATTTTAAAATGAAAACCGCTCTTACTTATAAATAATTACTTATTTAATTATAAATATTTAAACCAGTGTTTTAAAAAATCCTTAGCAGACTGCATGTCAGTTGCAAACATTCTGATTTTGTTGTTATATTATCAATACATGGCAGTCTGCGAGCATTTGTTATGTACAGTTTGAAACTACTTTTGCCTTCCAGTTTTGCTTGTGTACTGTCCAGGGTGCTGAATTGTCTATAGTGCCCCTAGTGCCAAGTACAAAATGAAAATGATATTTAGCCAAGATTCCATTGATCTTACATAGTGTCAATCTACACTCTTCTTGTTACATGGTGATTGTAATGCACCACCTTTCTGTTAAATATCAACATTGTGTCTCTTTGTTGTCCATTGTGCAATGAGGAAGGCATAGGGCTGGAGGTCTGTGCTGAAGTTTCTGCATAATTTGGGGACAAAAATTGCTTGGAAAATCAAGGTGATTTTTTAAAAAAAATTGAAGGGCTTTTGGGGACTGGTGTAAGGGTTCATGGACCATAAAGTGGAGGCCAGTGACCACATGCAATCCACAGGCCACACTATACCCATTTGGTGTATCTGTTCTCATCAGAATAACAGCCTCTCCTTCCTCTGGGCCTTATGTAAAGTTCTGTCCTCATTTCTGTTCTGCCTTTTCCCCCTTGTTCTCACTAAACTTCCTAACCATTACCCTCTATGTCTTTCAGACAATTAATTTCACTAGTGAACCTGTTTACACTACTACATACTTTCTGTGTGAAATTGTACCAGATTTTTGCTTCTCTTCCTCTAGATCAGCAGCATCAGCACTGCAGGGAGCAGCAGCTCTTTGAGGAAGGAGAATTGGCTGCAATAGAGGAAAAGAGTAGGGGCCACATAACATGTTGCTTTTTGAGTTATAGGATTTGCCCACCATCATAGAGCTCTTTCCTCAAAATAGGCATCTTTTATTGTTCAAGCAATGATTGTTCAGAGCCCTCCCAGGTTCACACTCTCCTGTATCAATTGCACTTTTGTGGTAAGGGTTGGGATTTGTGAGTTTTCAGCCAATCCTTTTAAAAAGAAACCAACTGATTGAATTCTCTGCTAGTCTTCCACCTTTCCCAATGAAAAACAAAGCTTTAATTTAGATTAAGGAGAGAGAGTAGCAGCTGAGGGAAGATTCTGGGAAGTGCGGGCAAAAAAAGCAACATTTCCAAATTTTGGAACAGATTACACCAAGGAAATGGTGCCCTCCATTTCACTTCAAGATAGGTTGAAGATGTGTGTGTGTGTTGCATGCGTTCAAGTCATCTCCAACTCATGATGAACCTAAGGTGAACATATCAAGGATTTTCTTGGCAAGTTTCTTCAGAGGGGGTTTGGCATCCTATGAGGCTAAGACTTGCCCAAGGTCACCCAGTGGGAAGTCGTAGGTTTTCATGGCCGGCATCCATAGTTTTTTGTGGGTTTTTTGGGCTGTGTGGCCATGTTCTGAAAGAGTTTCTTTCTGACATTTTGCCAGCATCTGTGGCTGGCATCTTCAGAGAAAAAACCACAAAAAACTATGTCACCCAGTGGGTTTCCATGGCTGAGAGGAATCCAGAAAAAGATATAAGCCCCAAAGAATAGGAAATTAAACCATGGGCTTCTAGCTGTTCTAGCTATTGATCAGTATAGCAAAGGGGGAGCAAATTTGTGTCTGTGCACACTAACTAGCCTGAATCCTATTGTAAGTTGCAACTAGAGAAGACCCATTGAATCAATTGGATTTGCATACATATTGGCTCATCAGTCTACAATTGAGCCAATGGTTTTACTCTAGCTGGGAGTAATAATAGGATTCAGGCAAAACTTTCCTTTTTATCCTGATGTCCAAGTCTTTGAAGTTACTATACTGTCCAGATGAAGCAGAGTTCAAATGGGAATTCAAATTGTTGATATCATGTGAAATTTCTAGCTTGTTTGATTGCTGATATCCAATTTTTATGTTAAATACAAAGAGGTCATAGTGAGTTAATGACTTATCACTTTCCCCCCTTCCCCTTGCCCATAATTTCTGAGATATTTTTCAGAATGGGTCCCACTCTGGGAGAAATGTGGCAATCAACTGAAATCAATTAAAAAAAAGATGAAAATACTTAATAGGTGAAGGCTAATATCTATTTTATTTCAAAAGAAAACAACTAGATCTCAAGTATTTGGTTGTGAATGACCCAATTCATTTCAAGGGTTTTAGTATGTTATTAAATCCATGACTGCATAGCAGTTGGGTGGTTTTTAAAAATCTAACATTGATAATAGCACAGCTTTGCTTCTTCAGCTTTTAAAAAGAAACTTTACGTATCCCTAGGCTGATTCTAATAAAAGCAGATAGATGTACAATTACAGTCTAGCTTATTTCTGCTCTGAGGTAGCAATTGCCTGACCTCCATAGTAGAAACAGCAGTAATAACAAGCACCTACACAACAAGGCTTGCCATGGAATTGTTATTGACTGGGGATGTTGGGAGATGGATTGGAGCTTGTGCTACAAATCAAAGGTGCAAATTATTATACACCTCAAACTTCAGAAGCAGCTGTAAAACCTCTGTTGGATAAACTAAATGAGCTGCTCCTATACCTGCGATCAGCTGGAAAGAAAAGCCCTTGCAGTCTCTGTGGTGGCGATTAGAAGACAGAATTAAATGAACTGACACCATATTATGTACTTCCCTAGTTGACAATCTCATAACACCAGGCAAAAGAATCTGAGCCCTACGGAAATTGCTTCAAAATAAAATAGAGTTCAGTGCTCCCCACATGGTAGTTCAACATAGAGCAAGACAAAGCAGCTTTTGCCTCAGCCAAAAACTGAGCTACCTTGACTTGTACATGACCCACTGATACCTGAGGAAATTGAGGAAGCAAGTGGCCACATGTTCTCAAGTCATGGGCACAATGCCTTTCTTTTTGCTCAAGGACTGTATTTTCCCAGTTGAACTTGTCTGTACAACACATATCTTCAGGAAGATCTAAAGATGGGGTGGGGAGTTACTGTGAGGAATGCTGGGAGCTACAGTCCAACAATGTCTGACTTACCACCTTTACTGGTGGTGGTGGTATGTATGTACCTCCCAGTTGCCTGTCGACTTTTGGTGACCCCCCATTAATTTCATAGGGTTTTCTTAAACAATAACAATCCAGAAGTGATTTTCCAGTTCCTTCCTCTGAAATGTAGACTACAGCACCTAGTATTTGTTGGCAGCCCCCTGTCCAAGTACTAACCAGGGTTAACCCTATTTAGCTCCCAAGATCAGATGGGATCTGGTGCCTTCATTGACTCAATAATGTTAAGACAGCAGCCAGATGTTAAGATAGCAGCAGTAAAAGCGATGTATTTTATATTAAGCATTTCATCTTCTTTCTCTGATTCATCCATCTTTCTGGATGGAGATGACGTATAATGATGAAATGTCCCATGCTGAGTTTGTTTTAGAGAGAGAGTGTGTGTGTATGCCTTCAAGTCACCCATTGGCTTGTGGTGACCCATGAATTTAATAGTGTTTTCTTAGCCAAGGAATATTAGGACATGGTTTTTCCAGTTCCTTCCTCTAAAATAGCACCTGGTACTTGTTGTCAGCCTCCTATCCAAAGGGCTGACCCTGCTCAGCTTTCAAGATCAGATGGATCTGGTGCCTTTAGGGTATATAATTTTTTGTTGTTGCATACTTGCTGATTGTTAGAAGACCGGAGATTCTGCATTGCAGTGTCAAATTAGTAAAATAAATAATGCTTTGATTCCTGGGTAGGAAGTCAATCAGCATATGATAAAATAAGCTTCTGCGATGGCTTAGTCTTACTGTCCATGAACGAGGTGGGCCAGGTGGGAATATTCTAAGAATGAGAAGAAGACTAGAATTTAGGGAGATCCTGTTATAACTTACATAAGAGAATAATGAGGAAAACTAGGTGTTATCTGGTTTAGGAAGAGGGTAACCAGTCCTTTCCAAGGTTTTCCCTCCCCATCTATATTTCCCTCCCTCCATCACAGGCAAAAAGGGAGATTCCATACTATTCCTTCTTTCTGAAATTTGCCTTTTATGCTCTTTTGTTTGTATTTCCCTTCTTTGTTTGACCTCCTTTGCACTTAGATCATTCTGACCAAAATCCATGTGCTAGATGAAGACTGAGTTGATCCATGGAATCAATTGCTCACTGGTAAGCCAACATTTATATAAATCCCATTGATCCCATTGGATTTACTCTGTTTGGGACTAGATGTAGGCCCCTGTGTGTCATCTGTCTGTTTCTGACATCTTTTGTTTCCTATATATAAAGGGTAGTTACGGTGCATACACACACACACACACAGACACTTTGGGACATACATAAAATTGAAGAGAATGGAATTTTGTTATCAGTTAGGGTTGCCTGGGAATGCTGGATTCAAGATTTCTGAATTGGTTTTCCAAACAGCAACATTGGACAGTCCTCTCTGTTCCCAGGCCACCTCAAGACTGACTGGTACACATGAGTCAGGTCTCTATACTGTCCATATCAATTCCTGCAAGAAGACAGTGACTTTCAAGAGTTCTTAGCTCCTGCAAGCTGTGAGATCTTGCACAAGCCCAGATCTCTCATGACATGCCCTTCTCTTCTGAGACTTGAGGTAGGACTTCTTATAAAGGCTTTCCTCATATGCTACATACGTCTGTTGTCTGGGTGTAAAGAGCAGCTGCTAACCATGCTTGAAACAGACAGACACTCCTTTCCCTGCAACATTTGGCATGTAATTTGAGGACATTTTGCTGCATACCAAATGCTCTGGGGTTAGTTCATTGAGAGTGTGAAGGAGGCCTGCTCATCTCATTCACATTAGATAGAAAAATATAGGATTTGATGCTGTTCTGGCAGGATGATTGGAAAGGAGGAGGATGAGAGGTGACATGGAGTTACTTGTCATGATTTATTCAGAGGAGGTTTCCCTTTGCCTTTGTCTTCTTCTGAGGCTACAAGGATGTGAAATGCCCAAGGCTACACAATAGGTTTCCATGGCCAAGCAGGAATTCAAATCCTGTTCTCCAGAGTCCTAGTTAAATGTTCAAAACACTACACCATGTTGGCTCTTAGCCCCTGTACTGAAGGTGAAAAAGATGCATCCCAAAGTGGTCCAAGCACTGACAAGAAGAACGAAGAAGGTTCTCAAGAATTTCTATTTCTTTTTTCATCACTTGCTGCTAAGTGATTTTCATTGCTTTCATTCATGCCTTCCTGAGAAAGCCTCTAATAAAATCACAGGCTGCCTTTGCCCTTGCCTTTCTCAAAATGTTTACATAATGTGCTTTTAAAAAGAGAAAGAGAGTAAGAAATCCTGCTTCAGCAGCCTACTTCTATTGTTGGTGTCAGATCTGTATTCCTCTCTTTTCTGCAATATCTGATCCCCAAACTGAGGCTTAATAAGCTGCTAAACCCTTTGATTTTTTTCTTTTAGTGGGACAAAGTCTGTTATTGTTCACAAGGCAATGTAATAGAGTATGAAATAATAATGCGATACTACAGCAACAATATTAGGAGTGGATGATTAGAGCCATCCAACCCATGGTTCTTAATTGGCTTGTTACAAATGAAACTCATGGACCATTAAAAGGACATCAAACATGGTGGCTACTGTTATTACATTAGCTGTTTTTGGCATGGACAAATTGTTCATTAAGACCATATGATGACTTTAACTACTGGTTGTTAAAACCAAATTTCACTCTAATGGGGATGTTCTTTGAGAGCATAGTTAATCTGCCTTTTTGCCATCCTAGGTGGGTATCAGGAGAATTATCCTTTGATCTGTTTGTGACAGAGACCTTCATTCTTTCTTGGATGGCTTCAGAACAGTTGGGGGTGTCTCCTCACGTCTTGTATTCTCATGCATACAGTTCTTTTCTTTTTGTACAAGAAGCTGCACAAATTAATGCAGTGAATATTCTAGTAAAACAGATCAATGGCTTTAAAACCTATTCAGGGGTAACAGTGTTGGCCATACAGCAAAATAAAACAAAATACGCCAAAGAATGATATATTTATTGGCCATCCAAAATGCACAAAACATATCATACAAGCTTTTGAAGCTCCACTGGCTTCTTCATTAGGCAAAAAATGTTAAAAAGTCCTACAGGAGGAAGAAAAAAGTGATGGTGTTGTAGTCACAGGCCTACATTTTATAATGATGTTGTCCCTGCTATAGTTCAGTTGGTTTGGACGGATCTCATTGTAGACAGAAACCACACCTTTCTTGGCCATCTGGGACAGAGACAAAGGATGGTAAAATTTAAACTCCATTATCAGCAATAAAATAACTCCTCTTGGAATTCAGTATCTCTCTCTCTTGTGAAACCATAGCCTCCTTACTGGGCAGAAAACATTGAATTTCTCAAGATGTTTCTGTACTGCTACACCTGGAAAAATGTTTAGGTGCTCCATAAGTAAATTCAATCCCATACAGGGCTCCAGGGTCCACTCAGCCTTTCAATAAAATGAGTACCCAGTTTGTTGAGGGCAATTGTCTTACACATTGTAAACCACTTAGGAAATGATAGTTCACTGATAAGCAGTATAAAAATGTACTTGCTATTGCTATATTAAATCAGATTCACCAATTCAGCAATTCGTTCAATGGGCTTATTTCAGTTGGAACTAAACACCAGGATTCCAGGCAATGTCAGGGATGTGGAGAATCCAGGTGGGGTTCTACTCAAGAATGTAAAGGAGCTATCCAAGGTGTTGAACTTTTTTGGGGGGTTAGAATTCAGCAACTTCCACAATATTTAGCATTTGGAATAAAATATGTGGTGATTCCCTGCTATAAAAGCCAGCACACATCACTGGACATGACTGATAGATTTTTTTTTAAAAAATGGGAGTGGGGAAAAAGAAAATCAACTTTGCAATAATCCTGAGTACAGTCGGCCCTTGGTATCCATGAAGGATCTGTTCCGGAACCACCACCCCCACCGTGGATACCAAAATCCACAGATACTCAAGTCCACATTGTCCCCAATGGCAGTTCATGCATGTGGCCATGCTGCCATTAGGGACAGCCCTTGTCCCATGGTGTCCTGTGCATGCCATTGGGGACAACAGAAGTTAATGGTTGTGCAACTACATGAACGTGCTGCCATGGGACAATGGGAGCTATCCCTAATGGCAATGCGGCCATGTGCATGCACTGCCATTGGGGACAATCTTGGCTTACTCTTGCAAAATACAAAAACCTAATTACAACTACTGCTACAGATAACCCTAAAAAAATACGAAACATACTACACTACAAAATTACCAAAGGAAAAAAAGGAGACAAATGACTTCCAGCTTTTCAGCTAATAGTTATCAAATTACTCACTACCTCTCTCTGTAATATATTTTAAATGAACTTCTACATGTTATTCCACTCTTGTTGCTTTGTGTCTTCAAGTTGTCTCTTATTTGTGGCAATCCTAAAATGAAGCCTATCAGGGGTTTTTTTGGGGGTGGGGTGGGGGCTGGAGTATGTAACTCACCCAAGGTCACCCTGTCAGTTTCCATAGCTGAGTGGGGGTTTACACCTTGGTCTCCAGAGTCATAGTCCAGCACTCAAGGCACTACACCACACTAACTCTCTTATTCCACTCTACTACTCTTCAAATCCTAACACATCTATTTGCATCCCCGTATTTTCTCATATAATCTATTATAAGTTGCCACTCCTTTAAAAAACTATTTCATGACCTTATCCTAATCAAATTAATCAATTTGTCCATTTCAGTAAGTTCATACAATTTTGTCAGCCAATATTCCTTCCTACTTCTGCACATAAAGTAGTCAGGTGGATGTAGCCATGTGTTAAACAATTCTTCCATATTTCTTTTCCATATGTAGAGAGTTCTTGTAGCACCTTTGAGATTAATTGAAAGAAAGAAGTTGGCAGCATGAATTTTCATAGACTACAGTCAACTTCCTCAGATGCATTTGGTCATATGAAGAATAGATTGAAGTCTACAAAAGCTCATGCTGCCAACTTCTTTTTTTCAGTTAGTCTCAAAGGTGCTACAAGACCTTTCTACATACTGATTCTACAGAGTAACATGGCTATATCTTTGAATTCTTTTCCCTATGTTAATCCATCAAACCCAATAGATAAAGTTCTGGCTTCATTTGAAATTTCAGTTTCTGAATGTCCTCCATCAGATGGTGTATCTGAGTCCAGTATTTTTTCACCTTGGAACAAGTCCACTACATATGATAAAAAGTTCCCTCGTGTTTATTAGATTTCCAACTTATGTTAGTGAAATTTTTATACATCTTAGACAATCTTTCTGGTGTTAAATCCCATCAATATATCAATTTTGTGGGGTTTCTCCTAATATTTAGAAGTAAATGTGGGCTTTGCTAAAACCCTGCACAAAATAGGATTTTGATAGAACATATCTATTACCACCTAAAGATTACTTCATTCTCAGCATTTTATCAAAGCACATTTGTACTGATAATACACTTGGCTCTCTGTATCCACAGATTCATTATCCACAGATTCAAGCATCCAAGGCTTGAAAATATTTTAAAGATATATATAAACTTGGAAAAGCAAGCCAGATTTTGCAATTTTATACAAGGGGCACCATTTTACTATGCCAATGTATTTAGTTGGACTTGAACATCCACAGATTTTGGTATCCACAGGGCATCCTGGAACCAAACCCCAGTGGATACCAAAGGCCCACTGTATAATGTACCGATGTGCAGCAGAAACATACAGATGGACAGAATTACCATGATATTCCTGGTTTAACTGAGATTAGAAATTCAGAGTACATCCACCCAGCTATAGGAATGGAGCTGAGAAACTCTGTGCATTCTTGACATGACTTTCTATGCCAGGGAGTGAGCATGTTGTTACTATTATGGCCAGAAGGGTTGCTTGGTGGTGAAAGTAATGTCCATGAAGGGAGCAGTACCACCCATCTGCACCACCCTGGTGCTGGAAGGGTTACTTTGTGGAGCAAGACAAATGGTTTGTCATTGGAGTGATCCATCTCTGCTTTGCTTCTGCCTTTGTACACTTTGAAATCTAATATTTATAATTGCTCCCAATTATCTCTCATCATAGGTCATCTTAGCCCTGGGGACTTATTCACACTGCTTGCTGCCTGCTCATTAGACAAGTGATATAGACAGCAGGAATCTTCATGGCAATAATAATAATAATGAATTAGCAGCTTCTTTTCTTATTGATCCACCTAGCTTATGCTGCTGAGTTTCCTTTACTGCTGGTTGACTAATGGTATTTTTGAGGACCGCTGATTGATTACCTATTTCTTAGTACAGGATGGCGGCAAAAAGAGGGAGCTAACAAAGTCCTTTTCTCTGCAGCATAGGATTGTGCTCATGGAGACAGAGGTTTAAAAAAACTTAGTCAAGAGAATTGACTTTAGAAAGACCTTTCCTGCCTTTAATAATAATAATAATAATAGGTTTTATTTCTAACCCGCCCCTCTGCATCGCAATCGGGGCGGCTTACAACAGTTAAAAATAGTACAATTAAAACAATCCAATATCCCAATCCCACCTCCCATCTCCCGCCCACCCCTTAAAACAAGATTAAACTAAGAATATATTAAAACACAAATATAGCAATAAAGTGCAACAATACAACAACACAATACGACACACGAACAACTGAACAGCAGCGAGAGGTTTGAGGGAAGGAGCTTCTGCCCTTTTAGGACTGCTAGTATCTGACTGTGAAAAGGAAACAGCTTCCAAACTTACATCCCTTCTTTCCAGTATTTTGGCTCATAAAATACTAGAATACATGGACCTAAACCCTGTTGGTTATTACCAATGGCAGTAGATCCTTAGACTCACTGAGACAATTTCTAAATTGTGTCAACACATAGGTTTGTCGATTCAATTACCCTGCCCTAGCCCTAGAAGAAGGATTTAGGCCATGGTTGCCATGATCCATTGCTTGATCTGCTAGATTCAGTTTCAACATGTTAACCATCACACAGATAATTATAGTATCCAGACAGTGATTTGTATACATCCCTGTTTAATAGATGAATTTCAAAATTTAAATTTAAAACAGAACTGGTTGTCATCAGTATATAGATGATGCTACTCTCTGCTGTTATCCAATTTTTCCTAGAAGCTTCATGTAGATATGAAATTTGATTTGGGATGAGTTTTAAAGCACCTAAAAAAACCAGTTCAATGAATAATAATTTTAAAAATCTGCTGAAAAGAGCTAGAGGCATTCATACTACCATGCTTTTTCAATCCAGTTCAAGCCAATGACAATCCAGCAAGACAACCTGTTTCTGTCCCCATACCTATACTACTCTGAATGCCTTTAGGAATACTTGGGAGTGGATTGCCATATTTATCAATCATTATGTGGAAGTGTGGCAAGTTTAAGGCATCCAGAAATATCTAGAAGCGGGATCCCCAGCAGGTACTTTCTGACACTTTACCTTCTCCATCATCAGCATTCCAATATTTCAGAAAACCAAGTGGACTGGGTCTTACATCTCAAGCTAGGGATGACCTTATCATCAGAAAGAATGAGGTGGCTATCTCAAGGAACTGGTTTGGGCAGCAATGTGTTAATGATTTAATTTACTATTATTTGATTTTTAAAGAATTTTTGTCCAGGATCTTGCATGGCAGACATAGTATGATGATGTAGTTATGATCCCTCTTCCAATCACACCCCCTAATATCCATCTTAAGAGTCAATTGAACCAATTGAACTAATACTATGGTGCTGGTGAGGGATGATGCACCCAGCACCCTTCCACCAGTGAGTCCTGGTGTAACAAGTGGTAGTAGGGACCCCTGAGGGGTCCTGTCAGAATTGCTTGTCACACCATGGTTTGCTGGCAGAAGGTGCCTGGATTCATTGTCCTTCACTGAATAGGACTTTTTCAGCTGATGCAGCTGCCTGGCTTTTAAAGTGGGTTTTAGGAGGCATTTGCAATTGTGGCAATGGTTCCAGGATCAAAAATGTGAATAGCAAAATGTATGAGGTCATAAGTCTTGTTCACGGCATTGTAACTACTGAATAGGATGCCAGGCATTATTTATTTATTATTATTATTTGATTTATCATCTATCTTTTCCCCAGTGTTGGTACTCAAGGCTTACAAATGTTAAAACAAATACAATTTAAAAACAGTTACAAACAGAGAGATTAAAACACATAAATATTTTTGAATTATACAATTAAATGATATGTAGAATTAAAACCCCTTAAAACAGATCCATTGAAAGACAAAAGATAATATTTATTAAACATGTAAAGAAATGAAAAAGAAATATACAGACATGTGAACGGTATAAGATCTTTACACAACACACATAGCCTTGTAATAAATAAAGAGATCTAAACATCAGTTGCAGTTGATGCAAGGACGAAACACACATTGACAGGCACAATAAACAGATGAAATATTCACCATTCAAGCCAGACTGCTTAAAAACCAATATAAATTGTAACACTATATTGACAAAACAAGCAATTATCTTTGTTTAAAAAAACAAACAGAGCACTTCTACAATGTTAAATCCATTCCAGTGATAGTGACAGAGATCCTACATTGAGATAGATAACTTTACATTTATGGAGTTATGCTGTGGTTGAGCAACACTACCTCATTAGTGAATTGTGATGTTATACAACTGAATGTGCAATGAAATAAACATGCCCATTGGCATGCACTTAGCATGTCTGCACATCCAGTGTGCATCTGGATGTGCAATATACAATGCACAATGTGTGCCTGCATGCACAATTCATATACACAGCTGTCCTGCAACAAACAACTCAGCTTCTTCAGCTTTGAACTGAGTATGGACGTTCTGCATCAGATAAAAATGTTCAGCTGTTTCCACAGGGGAACCTAAGGCACCAAGAGGATTCTAGCCAATATATTTTGCTAAGTCACATCTTCACCTGAGCAGAATGCACTCAAATAATTAAGAAATGAAGACCAGTTGTGGGTACATTTTCCCCATAGTGCCTTATAGCCAGATATTTTATTCATGAGCATACAGAACTGTCTCTTTTGTTTGCTCTGTTGATTCTCTGTGAGAAGTCTGCCAACATTTACTAGTAAAATTTGAGCTGTTGTTAATGTTTTGGCATCATTAGGGATCTGATTTTTCGTGTACCCCAGCAGTATAAATATAGGGTTTAGCAGTAGTTCATAACCACTAATAGGTTTATTATTGCTTATCACATTCATCCAATAATTTCTGGCTAAAGGGCAAAACTATTGTAAATGAGGAAATGATACCAGAGAAATATTCCTTATTTTTGATTGTCAGGAAAAAGCACTTGGGGGATTTTCTGCTCATATGCCAAAATAAATTGGCTAGCTTTAGTTATTATGCATCCTAATTAGGTGTGCCAAGGGAGGGACATTTGCTGTGGCAGCAAAATGTCTTGGGTCAATCCCAGGTAAGATTACACTACCTTCCGTTCACATTGCTTGGGACCCAACATTATTGTGTGACTTATTTTATATAAACTTTATGAGCCCAGGGTGACCAGATGTTCTCACCACAAATGAGGACAACATACTGAAAAATGGAGGACCTTTCTTTCATTGTCTTGTTGGGAGTTTTCAGAAGTTTGGTGATCATTGTGGATAGGGTGTGAGAGTCCTTTGTGGACAGTTTTGGGCTGGTTTGGAGTAAAAATAAATCTCCAGAAAGTCCCTGGATTCCCCCCCCCAATTTTATGGGTGTGGCTGTTCGACACCAAACAAAAATGTTCAACTGCTTCTGTAGGGGTACTTAGTTATATGTAAGGGAGTGACAGGTTTCTAGCTGCAATATCAAAACAGTACTTAGAAGAACCTTCTTGACAGTAAGAACAGTCTGGCAAAGGAACCAATTACTTAGAGAGGTGATGGTGGTGTCTCCTTCTCTGAACATCTTCAGAAAGAAGCTGGAACATCTGGAGATGCTTGAACTGGAGTTCTTGCATTGAGTATGAGGTTGGAATCAATGGTTTCTATGGTCTCCTTCCAGTTTTATGATTCTTTATGCATTGATGGAATGACTACTCACTCTAATGGAATCATAGATTCATAGAATCATAGAGTTGAAAGATACCACAAGGGCCATCCAGTCAACCCCCTGCCATGCAGGAACTCAAACTCAAAGCATCCCTGACAGATCATCATCCAGCTTTTGTTTAAAGACCTCCAAAGAAGGAGACTCCACCACACTTTGAGGCAGCATCTTCCACTATCCAACAGTTTTTAGTGTCAGGAAGTTCCTCCTAATGTTGAGGTGGAATCTCTTTTCCTGTAGCTTGCATCCACATCCGTTGTTCCAGTTCCTGTCCTCTGGAGCAGCAGAAAACAAGCTAGCTCCCTCCTCAATATAACATCCCTTCAAATACTGAAAAAGGGCTATCATATCACTTCTTAACCATCTCTTCTCTAGGCTAAACATA
>CM034710.1:119907568-119918903 GCA_020142125.1 Phrynosoma platyrhinos | reverse complement strand
AAACTCCCCAAGAGCCATCAGGAATCCATCTGGGTCCATAAGCCTCCTGGGGCGGACCATCTTAATCAGCCCTCCACCCCTGCAGAGGCTCTGAGTCCCAGTGAGTCTAAAACCTACCATGTAGTGATCAGTTCATGACAACGGAACTACTGAGAGTTCCTCCACTCCCCGATCACTGTCATCCTGCCCCAAACCAAAAAACAGGTCCAGAGGGTGTCCAGCCATGTGGGTGGACCCAGATACTACTTGGGACAATCCCATGATTGTCATAGCAGATATGATGTTCTGAGCTGCTCCCGACAATGGAGTTTCTGCATGGATGTTGAAATCCCCCAGCACCACCAGCCGAAGGGACTCCAATGCCACTGCAGAGACCAACTCCATCAGCTCAGGAAGGGAGACTGTTGTGCAGCAGAGTGGATCATACACCAACAGAATCCCTATTCTGTCCTGGCCACCCATCTTTAAGTAAACACACTCATACCCAGTAAATTGTGGGACAGGGCACCTGGTATGGGTGATGGAATCCCGATAGATTACGGCAACTCCAACTCCCCACCCCCAGGCCTCGTCTGCTGCTAAACAGAAAACCCAGATGGGCAAAACTGGGAGAGATTAGCTCTACCCCCCCCCCCCAGCTACAACCAGCCTGGTCTCCATAATACAGGCCAGGTCAGCATACTCAACTAGGATCAAGTCCTGGATCAGTGGTGTTTCACCATTTACCAACCTGGTATTGAGCAGCAGCATTTTCAGCTCAGGGGGCCTGCTCCCAAACTGGGGATCAGTTTGGGAGTAACCAGTACCCTATGTATCTCCCTTCTACCAGAATGATAGAACTGACTCTCCTTACTGTATTTCCTTCTGCCTATTACTGTTGTAATGGCTGCTCCCTGGACCTTTTCATCCCCCTTGCCCTCCTTGTAGCCTATATTGTACTGCTAGTAGGCCAGTTGTTTGAAGTTACAAACAACCCCTCCCTGACAAACCAGAGGGACTGGCCTTTGCCCTTGCTCCCCCCAATGTGGCTTCCCCAAAGGAGCGACTCTCTTTGGTGTCGTCCTTTGGTGGTGACCCCACTGGCAGCGGGCCCGCTGCAGCAAGCACCCGGCTTTTATCCCCTAGGGAGAGGGAAAGGTGGTCCTACCTGGCTGTTTAGCCAGGGATTGGCTGGATACCTGGAGTCTGGTCCTGAAGGGAGCAGTCCTTGGAGAAGGCAGAAGTCCTCCAGGAAGCCTGCCAGCAGCAAGGAGCAGCAAAGCAAAGCAAGAAGGCAGGCAGGCAGGCAGGCAGGCAGGCAGGCAGGCAGGCAGGTGTTGTAGCTCTTCCTGGAGTGGTGGGGTGGCCTCCCCCTCCCCTTTCCCCTAGTCAAGGATATTGACAACCTGGAATCTGTCTAGAATAGGGTGACCAAGATGGTGAAAGTTCTAGAAAGTTCTAGAAATCAAGCTACTGAGGAATGGTTGAGAGAGTTGGGTATGTTTAACCCAAAGAAAAGATGACATGATAGCATATTCAATACCAAGTAAAAATGGAGTGAGCTTGTTTTTTGCTGCTCTGGAGACTAGGACACAAACAGATTCAAATTACAAGAAAAGAAATTTCACTAAATATTAGGGTAAATATCTTGATAGTAAAAGCTGTTTAGCAGTGGGTTTCTATGGCTGAAAAGGGATTCAAACCTGGGCTCCTGGAGTCCTTGATACTCAAACCACTACACCATGCTGACTCTCATTACCTTTCCCTGGGATTTGCCCAGCTATTCCATGTGGCACTGTCTCAGGACTGCATGAAGTGAGGGAAGTAATCAGAATCCATGAGAGGAAGAGGAGAGTGCACAAATGTGTTATGTGTTCTCACAGTCAAACCAAAGTTTGGTGATAACATTTGAAAAGAGCCTTCACAGGAGCATCACAAGGTTCTGTATTTAGATAACAAGCGACCAGAAGCCTCCACAAGCAAGTGGAAACCTCATTGCCAGCTTCTCAAAAAAATTCATTTCTATGCTACATAACCTGTAATAAAACTTTCCAAGTGAGGTTATGCTATTCTTCTCCCAGTGTAACTGAGTGTGCAAATTGAAGGTGAACAAGCTGCACAGATGATAAACTGCAGAGGCTTTCTGTTCCAAATGCAGGATCCACAGTGCCACATCCACAATCTTTATTTTACTGTCCAAGAAACCCTCTCCTTCATGGCTGGCTCACCTCTTCCTTACCATCCATTTCTTTTCATCTTCAGATGAGGGTTTTGAGCACCTTCCATGTACCCTGAACTTTCTCATTGACAGATCTAAAGTAATGCTTAGATGAATAATTGAGTTGGTTTGGGTTAAAGAATAATCAATTGTTAGAAACTCTGGATTCATTGTAAATAACATGTTCAGAGGAACATAGAGAAAAGCAAGCTGGTAAGGGTTTCAGCAAAGTTATTGGAGAAGCAAAATCTATCCTGTGACTGTTATAAATGCCATTTCACAGCATGGCCTCAAATTACTACCCTGAGACAATGGCCCTCAAAATTACTAAAATAAACAGAAATTTCTTCTTTCTTCCAAAAACCCTGGCTCGTTCTTTAAAGGCTTGAAGAGTCTTCTAAATTCTTTCTTTTCCTCCCAACATACACACATGAGCAGAGGTATGCAAAGGAATCTTGTAGCACCTTTGAGACTAGCTGTTCAAAAGAAGTTATAGCATATGCTTCCAGTTTCTTCACCTGCATGAGCTTCTGAGCAGAAGGAAAAGGAGCATAGAGGAAGGGAAGATGAATCCTGAATCCTATTTAGTCCCAACTAGTACAGACCCAGTGAATAAATAGGATTTACATATGCATTGACTCACAATTCAATAAATGATGATTAAATGGGTCTAGCCTCTAGCCTAATCTGGACTAAGCAATAGGCTATTTTGCTTTTTGTACAAAACACGAGACAAAAACAACCCCCCAAACCCCTATGTCTTTCACAAATTATTTTTTTGTAAAAAGAAAAAAATTAAAGATAAAATTAAACACAAAAGATAATCTAAAAAGGTGCAAAACCTTTGTAAACCCACTCCACAGAGAGAAGAGTTTTGAATTCTTCCTTCTTGCATATGCTAATAAGGTAAGTAAAGATTTACCTTCCTGTTTTAAACAGATGAGTTTATCACATGGCACTTTCAGGAACAGGAACTGAACAAAATGGAACTGCACGGAATGGGGTGAGAACGCAGGTTACTGCACAGGAGAATGCCTCCAATGCTGCCAGGAGTCCCCAAGCCATTCCCCAGCCATTCTTGGCAGCTGATTTTGAAGAACGATTTTGAACAATTCTTCAATCGGCTACCAGGAACAGTTGGGGAATGGCTTGGGGACTCCTGGCAGCATTGGTGGTGTTCTCCTGTGCGGTAACTTTCATTCTCGCCCCATTCCGTGACATTCTGTTCTGTTCAGTTCCCGTTCCTGAAAGTGCTGTGTGATAAACTTACTACGCACACAGGGACTGTTATAGGTTGATTCCAGAACTCACACTTGGTCAATCATGGCCAGCTTGGGTTCTTTTGATTTCATTGCATCTACTCCAAAGGCTTAAATACCATAAAGGCACCAGATTCCATCTGCTCTTGGAAGCTGAGCAAGGTCAGCCCTGGTTAGTACTTGAATGAGAAACTGCCAATGAATACCAGGTGCTGTAGACTATATTTCAGAGGAAGGCAAAAACACCTCTGTATTCCATGCCTAAGAAAACCCTATGGAATTTATAAGCTTGAAGGCACATACCGTATATTCCAAGAGTAAGTTTGGAACACATATAAATGATTTGATTTCAATTCTGATCATTGGGATTTCATCAGGGTATGGATACAAGGAATTCAGAGGGCCTTTACAGACTGCCAGGATTAATGCAGCTTGAGGCCACTTTAACTGTCCTGGCTCAGTGCTAAGGAATCATGGGAACTGCAGTTTATTGTGGCACCAAAGAACTCTGACAGAGAAGGCTTAATGTCCCAGAAAAAATACAATTCCCATGATTACCTAGCACTGAGCCAGGACAGTTAAAGTGACCCCAAGCGGGGTTATTTCTGGCAGTCTGTAAAGGTCCAGAGCTAAGGCATCATGGAATGAAATTTCAGAAAATAAAAGGACCCATTAGATGCTTTAGCTGTGATTTGGTCTGACATTTCCCCTGATAGTAGGTACAGCCTCTGTTGTCTTTTTCTTTCTTTATATACATTCTGCAGTAACTCCCTTGATTTCTGTTAGGATGACAGGATTGTTTGTACTGGTTCTTGTTAGATTAGGATCAGCCTGTTCTATTTATGTTTATCTGAAATACGTGTTAATCTTAACGTTCCCAGCTGGCATGTCAGGAAGGCTGGGGGAAAATATTGAATTTAATAGATAAAAGCCTGCAAATCTTTATGCAGGCATTCAATGTCAAATGATTTTTCTTCCATTCTGGACAAAAGGAACATATTTTTCCTATCACAAGAAAGTACTTTTTATTATGAAGGAATTCTGCACAAGTTTTAATAAGAAGCGCACTTATCTGTAAACACACACATTCTATTTTTGTCCCTTTTCATCCTCTCCTTAAGCTAAAAGCTAGAAAAAGCTTCACCAGATGAATTTCTGCTCATCGCACATTTATTAAAGGGATTTTAAAAAAGCAGGCAAGCCTAAACCATTCTCTTCCTAGATTGTTCAGCTGTGATTAAAGCAAATATAGCCCAACTGTTGTTATTTACCAATGAAAATAGCGGGGAATCCTTATTTCTAGCAAGTTACTAGGCTACTGTTTTGGACCTAACTTTGATTTTAGTGATCCATGATAAAAGAAGAAACACATTATCAGTATTAGAATTGTCATCTGTTCAGGATTCTATTCATTTCTCAGGTAGATCTGTAGGATCTAAATCAGAAGTGGGAATTGTATGGCCCTCCAGTTGTTTTTGAACTAAAATGGGGCCTTGGTATCTGCTGGAATTTGGTCCCCGAACCCTCTGTGGATATCAATCTGTTGATGCTCAAGTCCCATTAAATACAGTGGTGTAGTAAAATGGTGTCCCTTATATAAAATGGCAAAATTAAGGTTTGTATGGAATGTATATATTTTGCAATGTATTCAAATTGAGGATGGTTGAATCCATCGAAAAGGAATCTGTGGATAAAGAGGTGTGACTGTACAAGCAGCCTTAGCCACCATATTCAAATGCATTGAATGCTGGGACTTTCAGTTCAATAATACTTTGCCTACCCTGGCTTAGATTCAAATGTTAGTCTTGCCTAAAGTAAGCCCAATGAATCAGTGGCAGCTACATTAATGTTGGCTTATGGAATTCAGTGGATCTGCTCTGGATGAGGCAGATAATTGGGGCAAAATAAATTGCCATCCTTATCCATTCAGACGTAAGTCTCGTTTACTTTAATTGGATGTCTTTCGTATCTGACTGTAGCCAGGTTGATGCTGGTCCTGGATGTACACATATAGGTGAATGCATGCACATGAAGGGCCATTTGACACTAGCATTTTATTGCAGTATTTTATTTCCATCTTGTAATGTCTGGGTTATTCACATATCACATACTCTAACCCACTGTTTGTGCTAGGTTTATGCACTAACACAGTTCAGGACTTCTATTTTCGAGTGACCTCTACCTACAAAAAAATTACCTGATATAATTTTGGGCAGCAATGGGAATGGTGGGGGTTAATGCTGTATGGCCTCTTAAACCTGAAACAATTTTGAGTGACGGTATGTCTTCCTCTGTTTCTGCCTGTTGCAAAGCTGCTATTTCTACATCAGTAGTCTATTCCTCCCTATTTTTAATGCTTTCCAAAACCTTCAAAATGAAAGAGTCTACCATACCTTACTATTTTGTTATGTGAAAATGCTATTTGCTATTTTTTGGGGGGTGGGGATCATGTATAATGATATCATTGGTTGCTTCCCTCTCAATACAGATAATAGTCAGGGATGATGATTTTCATCAGCATTGCGAGGTATAAGGGAAGGAGAGAACAGTTTAACTCCCTCTTCTCCCACTTTGGGAGTATTGTTGTTTGATGTCCTTCTTCAGATATTTACCTTTTCCAGTAAAATAAAAATAATGACATTCATGCAGTTAACTAGTATTTATTTTAGCCTTTAACTGATTGTAATGATGCCTCTCTTCTTGTGCTCCACAAGTTATTATAACTTATTGCTGCAACAGTATTTTTACACCATTCGACTCCCCCCCCCCCGGGGTTGGATATGATAGTTGAAAGCCTTAAATAATCACACCAAAAATGGTATTTTGTTATCTGTGATTTATTTAGTTTGTTTATATATCATCTTTCTACTGGTATGGGACCCAAGGCAGCTCACATCAGATTAAAACCAAAGTACATCTAAAACCTATCTGATACAAAAGTTTTTTTTTTAATTAAATAAACAATTGCATTCAGGACACTAAATTATGACAATTTAAAGTACAACAAAACATTGTAAAAAGATCAAAAGGTGAAGAGCCAAAGGCCTGCCTAAACAAAAAGATCTTCCCCTGCCAGCAAAAAGAAAGTAGATGCGGCCAATCTAACCCCTTGTGCAGGGGAATTTCACACCCTGGGGGCAACCACCAAGCAGGACCTTTCTCTTGTGTTTGACCAATGGTGGACAACTTGTAGCCCTCCAGATGTTGGGCCATCACTCTCCATTAACTATGCTGGCTAGGGCTGATGGAAAGTGTAGTTGAGTAACATGCTCAACCCCCTGTTAGACTAAGGGGGGTTGCAGACTGCCAGAAATAGTGCAAATTGAGTCCACTTTTAGGGTTAGTGCTAGGGAATCATGGAAATTGTTTTTTTTCTGAGACATTGAGTCTTCTCTGTCAGAGAGCTCTGGTGCCACAATAAAATACAGTTCCCATGATTCCCTAACTCTAACCCTAACCCTAAAAGTGGACTCAATTTGCACTATTTCTGGCAGTCTGCAACCCCCCTAACTGTACAAGTCCTAAGAATCCAAAGGCCAGTTGAGCTGGCACTAGTCCTGTTGAAACTGTGTTGAATTCCAGACCTTGTCCTGCCATGGAACCTATATTTGCCTTGGCCTATGGCTCTGTTTCTGAGGGTGCATCTACACTATAGAAATAATGTAGTTTGACATCACTTTCACTTTGCTCTAGCTCCATCCTATGGTATTGTGGGATTTGAAGTTTTACAAAGTCTTTAGCCTTCTCCGCCAAAGAATTCTGGTGCCTCACAAAACTGCAAATTCCAGTATTCTGTAGGTCGAAGCCATGGCAATGCATAACTTTTGCATAATTTCTACAGTGTAGATGCAACCCCAATTGGCGGAAGTATAGGTATGACATAACCTGACTCCAATATCATCTCACCTCTTTTCTTTTTACACCCTCTTTTTTCTTTTTGGCTCTTCCACTGGCAGATCTTATCCTGTGCTGCAGTTCTTACAGCAGATTGTGAGGTTGGCAGCTCTTTCTGAGATCAGCCAGTAGAAGAGGAAGGTTCTGCCAGCAGAAGGGACATTTCTGGTGGCAGAAGAGGTTTGTGTCTAAACCTTACCCTCTACAGATGGTTCATCTTTGATTTAGGATGGCACTGTAAATGGGATTTATTTCCAAAAAGATGCCACATAGATGACACATTAGTGGCCCATTGTGATCCAGAGCCAGCATAGGAGTTTATCACATGGGGAGTCCCGTGCAGAAACCCTGCTTTAAGTAGAAAAAAATCGCAAAAGTGGAAGCAATTTATTAACGGGATTCCCAAGTGTGAAAAGTGAAAGCGATGTTAAAATGGGGTTAATCTGAATAGAAACTGCTTCTTTTTACTTTCGGTAAAACCCAAAATTAAAAAGAAGCAGTCAATGAGGGGTTTCCATTCGGATTAACCCCAGTTTAACCTCCTTTTAACAGCAACATTGTCTGAAAAAACATCCACTATTGCGTTGTTTTTTTCTACTTTAAACCCCCGTTTCCACACGGGATTTCCCCCGTGTGATAAACTCCATAGTGTAGTGCTTTGAGTGTTGAACTAGGAGTCCAGGAGACCAAGTTTCAAATCCTCTCTTGGCCGTGGAAACTCACTGGTTAACCTTGGGCAAGTTGCACTCTCTCAGAGGAAGGCAAAGGCAAAAACCCCTTTGAACAAATCTTGTCAAGAAGACTCCATCATGGGTTTGCCTTAAGGTCACCATGAGTCAGAAATGGCTTGAAGGCACACAGCAGCAATAACCATTATGATCAGAATCATTTCCCCCTCTCTTTTCTTTCTTTTGATTTCCCCCCACTCCCACTAATGATAACTTAGCAGGTTGAAAATTCTCTGAGGAGGTTTATTGTCACAGGCAGCCCATGAAGATTTATTAGCTGATAAGTCAGAGTGCAAATTTGTCTGAGTACTTATTCAGCTATTTGTAGAATCAACCATTTATCTGGGTAATGGCCTTCTGGGACTGCTAGTGACAGCCATACGCTCTGCTGGACAGCAGCACATAAAGGTGTTCTCGGATCTATGAAATGTAAGTAAACTGTGCATTAGAATTCCAACTGCGTATCAGTAAGCTGCTATATGATAAATATTTGATCAGTATGAGATCAATAAAACTCATATCCAACCTGCAAAGGTCTTTATAAAGGACCATTGCCTTGGGAATAAAGATGATTGCAGCGCATTCCCATACCAAAAGCTTGATTTAGATGACAACCTGTCTACACATATCACCCTGAACATATTTACACATATGGCAACACAGCCAGCTGTTCTGGCATATAACCCCCCAAAAATTTATGTTATGATCACATATTTAATAACAGTATTTTCACTTTTCCCAAAATAGACACTTAGAACAAAACAACAGATTATATCTGGGCACAAATTGTTCATCCTGCAAGCCACATGTATCAGTAAGATCTCCCCCCCCGCCCCCAAGTCACACTAAGCCCACCTACATGGAACAATGGGGGCCAAAAGAGAGGAACTGCTGCTGCAGGAAGCCTCCAGGAGAAATAAACCATGGCCTTATTTTGTGTGAGATGGGCAACTGCATTGGAGCTCTGGAGGTAACTTTGCCTCCCTCCCTGCAGATCACACCATTGTTGCATCACCTTACACCCCACCTGTCCCAGTTTGGAAGGGACAGTCTCAATTAATGCTTTTTCAATTGTCTTTAGACATTCCAGTTTCTCTCTCCTTCTCCCAGTTTCCTTACTTTACTTCAGTTGCTGCAAACTGCAAAAGTAGTTTGAGCATCATCAGCTAAACAGCAGGGGGAGGGAGAGGAGTGGTTGGGATCTTGCCCTTCCCCAGTAGGCTAAGGCAAAAGCCAACTGTTGCACATTGCCTAGCTTTGTGTTCTTCCTCCTTAATTATTTTGCCATCTTGATGTTGCTTGGCCACATGTCTCCCGGTTTTCACCTGAGAAATGTTGGAGGCTATGCATCACTTCTGGCTGCCACATTTGAGATAATTTTTTGCCATTTTAGAAGAAGGCTAGCAAGGAGTTGAGGGACATAAGAAATCATCACATGGGCTTTTACCCATTGTATTCCCAACGGGATAAAAAGACTACACTTCAAAAATGGGTCTTACTACATTCACCCATCTGCAGCCCATCTGCAACCCGGGTTTTTCAAGAATGGGATTTTCCCATGCTTGAAAAGCCACAAGATAAGCCCAGGCTGCAGATGGGCTGCAGGTGGATGAATGTGGTAAGACCTGTCTTTGAAGTTAAACACATGTTTATCCCAGTGCAATAATCTCCATAGGTTGCTACCATACCACAGAATTAATGCAGTTTGACATGGCTTTATCTGTCATGGCTCCATCCAATGGACTCCTGGGATATGTAGTGTGGTGTGGCACCATTTGCCTAAAAAGGCGCATGAATGGGTTCTAGAGCAAATCAAGCCTGAGTTCTCCTTAGAAGCCAAAATGACTTAACTGAGACTGTTGCACCTTGTCCATATCATGAGAAGACATCACTACTAGAAAAAATAATGTTTGATAAGGTAGAAGGCTATGGAAAAAGAGAAAGACTCCAGCTGCAGGTGCACTGCAGAAATAATACAGTTTGACACCACTTGAACTGTCATGGTGCAATGCTATTGAATTCTGAGACCTGCAGTTTTGTGAGATTTGGCCTTCTCTGTCAGAGAGCCCTGGTGCCACAAGGAACTACAAATCGCAGGGAGCCATGACAGTTTAAAGGTTGCCAAACTGCATTATTTCTGCTGTATAGATGCAGCCTGCATTACAGATTGATGGATTCAAGCAAGGAAGCCATGACCCCGAGTCTGCAAGAGCTGAGGAGAGTTGTTGATGATAGTGTGACTTGGAGGTCTCTAATTCATAAAGTCGCCAATAAGTGGAAGTTGTCTTGATGGTAGCTAAAAACAACAACAACAATTCTAGTTGTGACTAGCAATCAGATTGAGCCCCTAATTAGCTCATTAGATGGTCATTTATGGCTTCTATATCCAAAACCAGCGCTTTGAACTGTCTAGAGACACTCTGGCAGCCAGGGAAGGTGTTTCCAATATTGCATAGTTGTAGTGAATTCCAAAGCACGATGTGACAATGTGATGATCAAAAGACTAGGTGAGCTCTAGAATTATATTACATTCTACTTGCAACCATCTATTATGCAAGAGACATTTCAAAATTAATTGTAGGACATTAAGGATGCTCATGTTGGAATATTCAACCTTTGATTGAGAAATTGAGGAAAACACATTAAAATATTATATGTTGAGAATAGATAATTAGATGCTCTTTACCCCAAAGCATCCAAATTAGCTCTTTAATAATAAATACACAAGATTGTTTTTGTAAGTAATGGCAATTTTTGATGTGCAAGTTAAGCTGCCATTTGCAATATGAGAAATTGTTTTATATTGCAGCATCTGTTTTGCCTACAGCCCCAACTGGCACCTGCTGAGTTTAGAAAAAACTTTTTTTTTATTGCAACTCTTAGAATCCTCCACTTGCATGGTCATTGCCTTTAATCCCATTGCTCATCCTCATTAGAAGATAACCACTGAATTAATGGGATTCAGTGACGTGTTGACTCAGCATTTGATTTAATGGGTCTGTTCTATTTTGTGCTGATAACCTCTCGACTTGACTTCTGCAATGCCCTCTACATGGGGTTACCCTTGTGCCAAGTTGGGAAACTTCATTTGGTACAGAATATGGCAGCCAGACTGGTTGAAGGGACATCTAGAACTGACCACATAAGATCTGTTTTAAAATCTCTACGTTGGCTGCCAATTAGTTTCCAGATGTGGTACAAGGTGTTGGCCATAACCTTTAAAGCCCTACATGGCTTGGGTCCTGACTACCTGCAGG
>CM034710.1:119887550-119901615 GCA_020142125.1 Phrynosoma platyrhinos | reverse complement strand
ATTATTATTATTATTATTATTATTATTATTATTATTATTACCCAGAATTGGCCAGAAACCACCCTGGGTTTGAAAGTTCATGACTCACTCAAGAGCAGTTTGATCCTCATAGTTATTGGTCAGAATCCTGTTGGTGTCATATACCTGTGGAAATTCCCTTACACCTGAAGTTGCACGGACCAAGGTGGATCACAAAATTTACTGAGGGACAATATTAAGCGTCTCCCCAAAAAAAGAAGAAGGGAAGGGGAAAGAAATCTAGTAGCACCTTCGAGACCAACTGATTGATATTTTATCATGAGCTTTTACAGATATCAGTCCACATCTTTAAATGAAACATAGAGTGATATTAAAGCCTCAGATTAATAAGCATATTTATACAGTTGTGGGAATGGGGTGGAATGTAATAGGATACAGAAAGATAGCTCATATTAAATCAGTATGCAAAGGGATCTTGTAACACCTAGATTTCTTTTTCTTTTTCCCTTTTTCCTTTCTGCAATTGCTGCAATTCTGCAATAGCTACTAAGAAGCTACTTCTTAGAATTGTAGAATCAAATAGTTGGAAGGGGCTTCATGGGCCATAGAGGCCAACCCACTGCCATCCATATGTGTTAGAGTTGATTTTAGAGGATCTCCAGCGAAAGAATCCCAAGCAAGTAATGTCCAGCCTCTTTTTGAAGACATCCAAAATTAGAAAGTTACTCTACAAAGTGGCAAAGTTACTCAGAGGTCCAGGGCATACACGACACAGAGAGCACAAAAGCCAGGATTGTGTTATCATCAACCTGTGTAAATTCCCTTTTATATGTGGTTGTATATTTTTGGCAATGGATGTATTCACAGTTTGTGGTTACCTAAGCAGAGCTTCCCAAGGGTCATGATTTTCACATGAAGTTCCATATTGTTAGATGGTTTGTAACTCTTTGTCAGTGTCTTCAATATACCACTTGATTCACTGAGAGTGCAAAAGCAGCCACTGCGCCTTCCCCATTGTCCAGTGGAACAAGAAGCTGGCACATTGGCAGATGCATAGTTGATTGTACAATTATCAGCAGAAGGATGATGTAGTGTAACCACTGCTTAACTACAAGAGTAGCTAAGTACATTTAAGGTATTCAAGGATGATGCATGTTCTCAGTCCTTGCAGTCCTTCTTCACTTTCAGACAGTTTCTTTCCATTGACAGATGATAGTTTCCATTAAAGAGCAGTAGTGAATCTACCTAATGTTTTATTCTGAATTTTAAAAGAGTTATCAAAGGTTCTAGTTCATATCCCCTAAATCGGTTCAGCATGAGCTTTAAAGTTCATGAATCCAGAGTGGATTCATCAGTCCACTGATACAGGAGCCACCAGCCTCCAAGGTTTCTCTCTTTTAAAAAAACAACACCACACAATTAAAGGCATGTCAATTTCCTTTTTTCCTTTACCCCCACAGTATTTGGCAACATAGCTCATTTCCCTCCCAGACCTGGTGTATTTTGAAATGGGGGTTGCCAATTCCAGCCACTGATAACCTATTATTCAGCTGGCAGATGTTAAATTGTGTTTCTCTGCTGTTAGAATTTGCCCAATGGAAGAAAAATTAAACAGATGGAAGCTGGTAGCTCATTTTTCTCTGCAGTTGCTTGTATAGTGTTTAGTTCATGTCCATGTGTATGTCTTTCAGTGTGTGTGTGTGGGTATGATGCTAAACACTTCCAAACTTTCGAGGGACACCTACAAATAAGAATTTATATACAGTAGATGTAAACTCTCCATTTTACCACACTCATCATGAAAACAAATCTGCTACAGGTTATGTTTCAGTGAACTTATTTCGTGCTATAAAATCTGTTTTTTTAAAAAGAAATCTGATGATTTGAATGCCTGCTTATACACAAGAGAGACCACAGAGTTCCAATATCAGGACATGAAGAGAAATATACTCAAGAGGGTTTGGACTCGCCAACAAAATGGGGTCGGTACATGTCTTTCCCGTGCTTTTGTAAAGAGACATTGAGCTTGCATGAGTGCTTGCAAATGTACAATGGGTCACTGATCATGCTGGTTAGAGGCTTCTGAGAGATGTAGCTCAGAAAAGAAAACTTTTCAGGGTTTGCATGAACATGGGTCCATGGGAATGGACTTTCCTATCCCCTGATCCTCAGAACAACACCTTAATGAGGCAGAAAAAAACAGAAATGTCTTTTGTGGGGAGGACTTTACAGAAATTTGGGACCATTTTTCAGCACAATACTAGGGTTTGTTTTCCCCCTGCCTTTTTCTAACTATTCAGAAACAAGAGACAGTGATGGCAGATGCAGTCATGTAAAATATTTTGACATAGGTTGAAGTTCTCAATAGTTGGAAAGGGAGGGAGTGATTTTTCTTGCAGTCCTTCTCTGTCTCTGCCCCAGATATAACCTAGTCTTGAGAGTACACTCTATTATTACACTATTTTGAGACAACAGGATGGTCAGCTTGGATCACCATCATTGTGTTCTAACTGACTCATTCTGGAAAATTGCTGTGCTACTGTGAGTGTAATGGCCAATAGGAGATAATTATTTTCTCTCCCTGATCTGCTCAGCAGATGCAAAAGAGAGGAGTTTTGGCAGGCGATTTATAGGTTTCACAGCATCCCAGCCTTACAGCAGTAAGCATCCTAGTATACCTTTGAGGTAAACATGAAATATAGCTTTCATAAGCTGTAAAGTGTAGACCTTCACAAAAGCTTAAGAAATGTTGAAAGCACTTCATGTACTTATGGAAATGCAGGCAAGTGCTTTGCATTTAATTGAAAATTAAGTAACTTTCTTTTATAAACAAGATTTGCATTGACATTTATCCCTAAATAATGCATTACTATAACATCTGCTTACATTATCCCATGGAAGTTTTTGGACTCTGTGCTGTTTATATAAATAATCATCGCTTCACTGTGTGTCAGTTTACTGTCAACATTTGCATCTTTTCCTGCTGTGTTTTGTCAAAATCATGACGGTGCTAGCAAATGGCAACTTTAGTAAGCCATTAATATTAATGAAAGTCAGTAAGATCATTACATGGGATTCATTCCATTCTACCAATGTATCAAAGAATGCCTAAAATAGAACCACTAACGATTACTAATAAGAATGGATACCTGTGAAGATCCAACTGTTCCTTTCAGCACAGTGAAGAGATAAAATGAAGTGTATCTTATCAAAGAATTTCTCTTGTCTTATTAGATTTAGTCAAATTAAATCTTGCACTTTTCTATTTTTTTCTGGGATGTGATTCACCCCCTGGCTGAAGACAAATGGAAACATGGATGCCCTAGGCACATCCTATACTGAAAGTTTCCAGAGTTCACATCTTGCAAATTAAATGTGAGAGAATTGAAAACACCAAATGAGCCTGGGAGCCTTTAAAGAACTCAAGAACTAAACAATGAAATATTGAAAACACACCACAGTATTTCTGATTCTCATGTTCATTATTCAGATTTTATGTGCCCCTGCAGATGAACTGAAGATGCTTTGATTGTGATGCTTTTTGTTGTGCATCCTTGGAAGAGGCAGCTATACCTGAGCCTTGTCTTGGAGGCTTATTTTCTACAGTCTGTGGCTCTGAAGTAGCTTGCTGGTGCGGGGTTGAAAACTACACTTTGTAGTAGGCAAAAGGTACCTGCTAATGCAAAAAGTTTTATTTTATGAACATCTCAATGCAAGAGACTCTTGCTAAATGAGATCCCATCTTATTAACCTTTCCAGAGCTTGAAAAAGTTAATTTGGTGGATAACAACTCCCATAATTCCCCAGTCAGCATGGCCCAATGGTTGTGTTGGCTGGGCGATTTTGGGAACGATGATAAGATCCATTTTATGTGCTTTGGACATTTCTATCATGTTTTACCTTAAGGAATCCTCCTCCAGGGGTGGGGGGAGGAGAACCAAGATGAAAGTCCCTAGTAGGAGGAATTAGCTGGAGGTTCTAGTTGGCAGCCATCCTTTATAGCTATTAGAGGCTGAGGCTGAGCCTTTATTGCCTTTTAGGAGCAGAGAAAAAAAGATAGACATTGGGGAAGAGAGGCCTCTATACCTCTGGGAAAAATAGCATCAGAAGAAAAAGCAAGAAAGAACCTAGCTGCATTGGTATGAAAGAATCCAGCAGGCCCAGACTGGGCAGAATCTATCTTGATTGGCATCAGCTTGGACAGATTCCTATAAACATTGGCTGCTAACACACCAGGTTGCTGGATGCAACATTTGAAGCCTGTTTCGAGTACTTCTGCCCATTATTGGTCTTCATCAACTTTTTGATCCTTGGCATGGTTCCTGGATTTCTCTTTGGTTTGGTCTCTTTTTGCTTTATGAACTGGTAAGGTGCCATTCTGTATTTGTGACCTTAGATTGTTTCTCGACAAATCTCCCTGCTTCCTCTTTCAAACTCTGATTCCTTCATGATCCCCTGTGCACAGACTCACACTTGCTTCCAACACTTCTCTTTCTTGTTTCCTGCACTGATTTTTTGCTCCATAAACATCCTGATCATTTTCAGGCACTTTCAGACAGAGAAAATCACATGTTTGCATGTCTTAGAGAAAGGGTAAAAAACTGCATAGAGATCAGGTACTGTGAGAGACAAAAAAAAAAAAAAAAAAAAAGCACAAGGTAATCACAAGAGTATTTTCTTGCATTGAGATGCATCTCCTACTGGCAGTTATGCCAAAGTACTGGAAACCAGGTGGTACAGTGGGCCCTTGGTATCTACTTGAAGTTGGTTCCAGGACCCCCTGTGGATACCAAAATCCATGGGTGCTCAAGTCCCCAAAGTGGCAAAATCAAAGTTTGCTTTTTGTAACTTTTAAAGAATATTTTCAAGCTGTGGACAGTGGAATCCATGGATTCAGTGTTTGTGGATATGGAGGGTGAAAGTCTTTATGCATTCCTTGACTTGTGATGCAGGATTTGCAAAGGCAGTAACATGGAAGCTACCAATCAGCCTTGCCACTGGTTGCTTCAGGGAATCATAGGGTAAAAATTTGTGTCCTCATATTAAAACATAAATTGTGGCTTAAATTCTGGAACAACACTTCTAAAAGGTTTGGGTTCTATTTTGTTTGTATTTGTCTTTGACTAGTCTTTGCCTTCATTCTAAAACAAGGCCATGCCTTACTGGGAAGAAGAAATGCGGACTGAGTTTTTCCTAATTGATAGTTCAGCAAAAAATAAGATTTATGTTGCTGACTCTACTAAGTCATCATCAGTTGAAAATCTCCATCCGATCCCAGTAACATCTGAGAACAGCAAAAGGCAGCATGAAATATTGATCAGAAGGATATTTGCCTCTTGTAGGAAACTTATTTTCAAAGGAGAACACCTTCCGGATTTCAAAGGGAGACATAACTCTTGAAGAGATGCTTATTGGGACCTGGAAACCATAGCTGTTTTAATGAGAATTTGAGTCTTGGTGCAAACTAGTGAGACTCCAGGTTCCATAGGTCTTAGAAACAAGAATGTACCCCTGAAATATGGTAAGGCCCATGGGGGGGGGAATGACTCCCACAGTGGATACAATGGGAACAGCAATGATTCAGTGGAGCAAGAGCTCACAAAATCAAAGAACTGGGGCTTTTTTTTAATTAGTAGGACTGATTGTATCATCCGCCATTCCCCTCAAGGTTCCCTGTTCTCTCAGAAAGTAGCTGTGATCCCCATGGGGTATGTATTGGAATTCCACAGCAAAAATGTATTGTTTTGAATTATCTGTGTTGCAATAAAAAATATTTGGGGGTAGTTTGATTGGGCAATAAAAGTCCATTATCTTTACAAGAAATCTGGGGCATATTCACACAATGCAATTATTGGCCTATTGTGCAATGAAGAATGCACAGTGGCTGTTTCTGAAATCTCAGTGAATCGGGTGGCATGCTTAAAGCACTGACCAATAGGTATACACCATCCAAGAATGTGCAACTCCATGAGAAATTGTTATACATGCTGAACTCATCTTACACATCCATGTTCGTCATACCCCTATAGAAAAAGTACAATTATATGTGTATGGGAATTTACACAGGTGGATGACACCAACAGTTTTGTAGCCTCTGTGTCTTGTCCATCCTGGATGACTGAGTAACTATACACAGCCAAGGACCCAATTGGGGCTGCATCTTTTAAAGATTGTTTCTAGTGGGTTAGGCTACCATCGGGTAATGTTGTCTCTCAGTGAATCTTCTGTTAATTGACTCACTTTGGTTCAGGTGGGAATTGAGTTGGCTGATTGCCTTATTTGCAAATAGTGAGGCTTAGGTTACAATAGGACTTGTAACCAGAGCTTGGAAAAGGTACTTTTCTGGATTACAATTGATATCCACAGCCAGCATCCCCACCAGCTTGCTCTAAAAATTATTAAGACAGAGGTAGTAATTGAGCAGCCTTCCAGTTGTTCTTTGATTGCAGTGCTCAGCAGCCCTAGCGAGTTTAGCCAATGGTGAGGTATGCTGGAAGTTGCAGTCAATACTGCGAGGGCTACTCAGTTTCCACTCCTGTATAAGGGCCTAAATCCAATAATTAGGCTCAATTAGCCTAGATCCACTGAATCAATGAAAATTTGGTGCAGCAACACTTATGGAAGCTGCACTGAAGTAATGGGCCTATTGTAGTTGAGACTAACATTGGGATTGAGGTCTAAAATTCACTGTGAAATCTTGCTTCTTTAGCTTTCTTTCTTTTTTTTTTTTTACAATTTCTTTTCTTTTAAAAACTATCTGGTTTTAAATATCTCCTGGAACACACATATGAAGAAGGCTAATATATGCACTCATTTTGGCAAGGAGAATTGAAAACCATGATTTCAGGCAATGCATGGGCTCATATTTGGTCTTTACCCCCATACAAATCCTGTTCAGCATTTGTGAGGGGGAATGCTTTGAAAACCACCCATAGATGGTATCTCACACTGTAATGCTATCTAAAATGGTTAAAATCTCTCAGGATTGCTAGAGGGGTTGTAAATCTAGAGGCTCCTATATGGATATGTGGATTGAATGTCCCAAAGTGAGAAAATTCTGGGATGCAATTCTCTACCAAATTTCATGCATCACTGATGAAACCATAAATTTCTGTCCAATTTTTCTTTTGCTTTCTATATTAGTTAAAGGTAATTCTAACATGAAACATAGAAAACTGATAATGTTTCTTATTACTGCTTCCAGATTAGAAGTAGCCAAAGGTTGGAAGTCAGGTGATCTCTCCATTGAGAACCGGTGGTCTAGAATTTGGGGTATGTGGTTGATGCAGAAACTGTCTGCTATGACAAGGTTTTGCAATGGCTACCAAAGGACTGACACATTTCAAGAAGACTGGATGATCTTTATTGACTAGTAATCATCACTCCCACCGGATCCAACCTCCTACTTCAAAGATGGATCTTTGGATGGACACTCTATACCTTGACAAGCCAGACTCTCTGCCTCTTGCTGAGAACTATTTTTTTTATTCTGCTGCAGAATAACAATTAATCAGATACATACCCTTGTCTCTTGTAGTTAATTGTTGTTGTTTTTTGTCATTGTTCTACAGACTTTATGTGTTTTATTGTAAAAACTCAATAAAATTTAATTATAAAAAATAAATAAAAACTATCTGGTTTTTCAAAGTGACAAAGGTTCAGTAGACCAAAAATGCAACCAACATTTCCAGTTTCCCTAATGTCCTGGCCTGTTTTTGGGGCCAGGGCTTGTTCATACTCTGTGGCCCATATAACCCTGGTCTCTAGGCTCTCTCTGCTGTGACACTCCTCTGATCTTCCATCTGTTTATCATGCCTTGTCTTGCTGATGACTGCTTCCTAATGCTTGTGCATCTGGATTGCCTCTTGGTCCTGTTTGGAACAGCATTTCCCTTGCTGCTTCTTTTATATTCATTGCATATATTGGCTATCCAAACCACACAGGCAGGTTCATTAAACTGCTGTCTGTAATGTAGGGGAGACCCAGTGCATGACCCCTTGGATCATAAGAGGGGAAAACAAAACAAAACTCATGATGAGAATAACTTGATTCTTTAAAATTGTGAAGACCAGGTGTTTGCTTCTAACTCTGAAAACAGCAACTAAAAACAACTGTTATATAATGAACCAAAGGGCAGAGAGGGTAACTTCCAAAGCAGCATGTGCAAAAACTAAATGCTAGATTAGAAAATGCACAGCTGGGTTTGCAGTGATAAGACAGAGTGAGAAGCTTGCCCCAGGCATCGGATGCTGGGAGGTGGCAGGTGGTGTTGGATAAGAATCTGCAGTGTACCATGCAACATGGCCTGTGCCCTTTAAGCCAGCTTGCTGCCTTCAGGTGTGGTGAGGCATGCTGTTGCAAGGGTTGAAGAAACACTCCACTTGGCTTTTGTAGTAGACTGGGGAGTGGGGATTTTGTTTTTCACTTAAAGTAGCAAAGAGTCTGAAAAATGTCCCTGAAAAAATGGCCTTAGGGCATCTAATATTGGGATAGTTAAGCAGACCACAGCCTGATCAATGACTTAGCTACAGCAGCAGACTCTCTTTGGACTTATCATACAGCTGCTTTGAGCTTTCCAAAGGGCAGGTATGATACCATTAGGATATATTGAATGAAGTGCTAGCAGCTGCCATTATAATAGCATTCTTTACTTTCTGATTCAAAGGGCTAGTTCAGATCTGACTTTCCCCTCTGTATATCTAAGAGATATAAGAAATTACCAGTGTATGTTACTTTGTAACATCTCAATGGATTGCGACAACCAGACCTTGTTGATCTCACATTCAGAACCATCCAAAGTGGTAGTATAAGATTCAGAATACCAAGGCTAGAATCCTGTTGGTGATTCTCAACTAGAATAGCCCAATTGAATCATCTGCTGCATGATGTGTCAATGCCATTGAGTGTAGCTTGGACTAGGGATGCATCTACACTGTAGAAATAATGCAATTTGACTATAATAATGCAAGTGGTGACTTTTAACTGCCATGGCTCCATCCTACAGAATCTTGAGATTTGTAGTTTGGTGAGGCACCAGCATTCTTTGGTAGAGAAGGCTAAAGACCTTGTAAAACTAATAATTCCAGGATTCCATAGGATGGACTGACAGCACTTAAAGTGGTGTCAAACTGCATTCTTTCTACTACTACTACTACTACTATTACTACTATTTTTTTATTTATAACCCGCCCCTCTGCTTGGCAATCGGGGCGGCGTACAACAAATTAAAAGATAACAGTTTAAAACATTCCATCATCCCACCCCTAACCCTCCCACACCTTAAAACAGGATTAAACTAAGATAAAGTTAAAATCAAATTCACAAATAGAATACTATAAAACCAGATCTGGCATACATATCAAAACGATGGGGAGGGGGATAAGAGGCGGATCACCTCCAATTTAGCTGGGCGGTTATTCTGGGAAGGCCTGCCGGAAGAGATTCGTCTTTACTGCCTTTTTAAAGGCAGCAAGAGTGGTAATAAGATGGATCTCATCTGGCAGGCCATTCCATAGTCTGGGAGCGGTCACAGAAAAGGCCCTCCGGGAGGTCTGAAACAGCCTAGTTTTCATAGGCTGCAGCAGGTTCCTCCCAGAGGACCAAAGTGTGTGTGGGGGGGATCATACGGGAAGAGGCGGTCCCTGAGATAAGATGGACCCAAGCCATGTAGGGCTTTAAAGGTTAAAACCAACACTTTGTACTGTGCCCGGGAACTAATCGGCAGCCAGTGGACGTATTTAAGCACGGGTGTAATATTCTCTCTCCTTGATGTTCCAGTAATTAACCTGGCTGCCATATTTTGTACCAGTTGAAGTGTAAATGCACCCTAGGATTCAGGATTTAAGTCTAACACTTACATTTCTATGAACCGATGAAATAGGCCTTTCCCCAGCAATCATCTTATTTACATTGCTCTCATAGGTCAAGATCCTATGGGCCTGTGTTATATGCTGATAGTGGAGGTGGTGGCAGAATGGTAGAGGTGCAGTGGTTTTGGGTGTTCCAATGATGGTTGTGGTGGCAGTAGCAAAAGCCATCTCTGTCAGGAGAACTGTCTTTCTAGCTGCTTTATGGCTGCACAGAGATGGCTTTTGATGCTGTGCCTTGGTAGCTGCTAGCCCTGCTTGAAATTTATGCCAGTGAAACAGACGTTTACGCTAGAGTAAATTACCAACCAATATCCAACCATAGGCTGATACACTAGTATGACTCATCCACTTTTAATATCTTGTTTAGGACCGCAGCATGTACTTGGTGATAGCAATGATCACTGCTTTTTAATATATAGCCATGTAGATTGGATGTGTGCATTGAGGTGTGTGAGGATGTGCACCTTGTTTTTATGGGGATTTGTGCTTCCTAGAGGCTTCCTAGAGGATTCATCTTGAGGAGATACATGCCCCTCCCTTTAAAATTTCTCTCTCTGTCTGCCTCCCATTTAAAAAAGATTTCTGTCACCATGATAGCAAAATTGGCAGTGGGGACCCTGGTAAGATCTGCATCAGCAGTTTGGTTGCCCATCCATCTTTGGAAATAAATTCACAACAGTGATGAATTTAAAACAAGCATGAGAACTGACTTACTCTTCAAAGATGCATGTATTTTCTGAAGCTATTAAAACTAGACTGGTATGAAAGGGAGTCCAACGCAGATGCAGGTGACATTTGTCTTTTTATTAGGTAAATAGCCAGATGTGCCCAGTGCCAACTTTCATGTATTAACAATATACAGTGGATAAAACAAACATAGAAGTATGGTGATTGGAAATAAATGCTTTTAGCCCCCCCCCCAAAAAAAAGAATATAAATGCTGAGATAGCAATTGTATTTTGGATTTTGCAACTCATACTCTAGAGATCACAAACAGTTCAATTGATTTTGTCGCTGCTGAAGTATGGACAGTGGGACTCTCTGGGAAGAACAGCATTGATCGAATAGGGAGGAGGTAAGAACTGTAAAGGAAAAACAAAAATTGAGCAGAACAGAGGTCTCCAAAGAGGTACACTCTCTAATGGGATACCTTTCCTTGTTACTCTGGTCTAGTTCTGAAACTGAAATAGCAAAGAAATTATATAACAAGATAACATAAAACTTAAGTACTTGAGAAAAATTAATGGTTAAGCTTCTACATCAAGGAGACATAATGCAACTATACACTTATGGGGTTACATGGTGGGGTTGCATCTTGCCCTGAATAGAGATGTTCCAAATCAGACAAAAATGCTTCTACTGTGGAATTTGTGTATATGTAAGAGATCAAAAAGGGTTCCAGCCTGCGTGTCCTGCTTTCTAAAGCATAGTAGTCACTTTGAAAGGCTGTTCAAAGACACTCCTTTTTTTGAAGGCACACTCTGTTTGAAAAATATTGCCCAGTTCAAATCCATGTCCAGGTAAAGAACCATAAGAGCGCCCAAGCAGGGAACCTTAAAATTGCAGTTTCAGGCTGGAATCCTCTTGGAGCTTTATGCCAGCATATCCCAAGGCTATGCTAGCATAACTAATGTATTTGACATTGGGAAAAGGAAGTATCTACTATCTTGTTGCTTTGCCAGACAGATGGCACTCAGGTACCAAATCTCTGCATAAATATGATGGCCAAGCATTACACTCCACCTGCTTCAAACAGATCTTAGAAGGTAAACTATCATTGAGTCAAGAGTCTTCCACACTATATTGTATTTCTACTTAAATGATAGCAATTGTTTCTAGATTTGAATCTATGAGTACAAATTTGTTGTTGTTAGCTGCCCTCGAGTCAGTTCCAACTCATGGCGACCCTGTCAATGAGACATCTCCAAGAATCCCTATCTTCCATTGCCTTGCCCAGATCCTGCAAGCCCTTGCCCATAACCTCCCCCCCCAATTGAGTCTATCCATCTGGGTTATGGTCTTCTTCTCTTTCTTCTACCCTCTACCTTTCCTAACATTATTGTTTTTTCTAGTGATCTGTGCCTTCTCATTATGTGGCCAAAGAATGATAGTCTCAACTTGATCATCTTTGCTTCCAAGGAGAGCCCTGGTCTGATCTGTTCAAGAACCCATTTGTTTGTCTTCTTGGCTATCTATGGTATCCTAAGTACTCTTCTCCAGCATGAGTACAAATTACCATATCCAAAATTGTAAAAAGCCACACTCTCTTTCATCCTCTGTCTTGGGTGACCAGCTTAAATGTGATTGTAGTGGAGATGCCAATGATCTCCAGAAGACAAACAGATATTCTCTTACATATTCTCCTGTTTCATACAGAAATTACAGAAGAAAGGAATACCAAATAGGATTCATGTAGCAAAATGAAGGCTTCTGCAGTCTTATTCTTTAGTGCTGAGCCACAATGGGATTCAGGGTCGGCACTAGGGTAAAATGAGTCCTGGACAAAGATTGTCTTCATTGTCTCCCCTACCAGTTTAGGGTAGGTTTGGAAAATATGTGTAGACCTCCAGATTTTATTGGCTTGCAACTCCCATTATCCCTAAACACTGGCCACTACTGTTAGGAGTTGCTCTGTAAAAGTGGTTGGCATCCTTTTAGTGACATGTGCATATGTCTTTTTTTTTGTTACAGGGATTGATATTCTCTTCCACCTGCTATAATGATCAATCCCCAAGGATACACAGTTTGTTCCAATAGCCTCCCTGAGTGGCCACTCAATGGCTGGTGGAAAGCATGGGAGATCAGAGTCCAGTTATGCCTAGAGGTGGGAAGGCCCAGAAAACACCCAGAAAAAGTCAGAAAAAAACCAACACTTTCCCCCCTGAAACCTTTTTTGTTTTGTTTTTTCCCTAGCATTTTCCTTAGCATTGAGCCATGTCAATTAAAGCATGTCAAACAGGAATATTTCTGCAGCGCAGTTGCAGTCCAAAGCTCAAAAAATGAATCAGATTAAATTTCATGCCTATTAATTGAATCTTAGTCCCTCCTCCCCTCCATCCACCATTCTTTTTAAGGGAATGGATGCTTTATGTCTATTTGATACTGTGGAGAGGAAATGAAAATAATTTTCCTAGTTACTAATGTTGATGATTTCTTCTGTGGGTTTTTAGGGTTTTTTTGGGGGGGGGCTGCTTTAAATAAACTAGCAAACTAAGGTTCAGGAGATTATTACTCCATTTTTAAAAAAAATAATTGGTTAAAAAATAAAAATAAATTCTGTTTGTAATAATTGTTTGAATACACTACCAATTGTGATAATTTCATGCCACATCAAATTGTACAGTCATATTGTATGTTCCTAAAGTAACAGAGTGATTTTCAATCTGTAAAAAGTGCTAACGTTGCATTTTTTTAATTTTTCTGGAAATTTCCATTTCCCCCCAAAAAACTGGAAATTCCCCTCCATCCCCCTCCCCCATTTCCCCCCCATGGCTTAAAAATTTCCAGAAATTTTATATCTCTAGTTATGCCCCATAGCCAAATGCAGGCTGATGAGACCATCGGTTGAGGCAGAAGATGCATTGGCCTGTCTCTGGCAATGGGGCATAGCCAGATGCTTCTCTGACCCCCACCAACCCAGCTACAGAATGGCTGTTCATGGGGTTTATTGCAGCAGGATTGTGGGTCATGAGGTGGTGAGTGGTGAGCCATAGCAGTCCTTGGGTCATATAGAATCCCAGCCAGTATACTCAACCAACATTGGCTCACTAAGATCAGTACCCATGCTTAAGATGGGATGTTCTCTCAAACAGTTATGGACATTGCAAAAAGCCTTTATCTAGATTATTTCACACAGCTTCTATATAACTCTGAGGAAGCCCTGCCAAAGCGTGTGAGCCCTATGAAGCTACCAGGCATAATCTAGCAGAGAGAGAGAGAAATTAGGGAAAGCTGTCAATCTCACCCAGTAGCAGCTGGTGGTTTTCATGTCAGTAGTCTGACAAATCTACTCTGGGTTAGGCATGCCACATTTCAACCCCTCATTTCTGGGTATATAATTTGCACATTATGCAAATGAATATATTATGCACATTATTAATTTGTATTTTAATTATGCACATTCAACATATTCATCATTGAATTTTCTTACTACCACTATGTTTGGTAGTAATGGCTTGGGTCCAACCTATATTAGGGACCGCCTTCTCCCTTACAAT
>CM034710.1:119848064-119869203 GCA_020142125.1 Phrynosoma platyrhinos | reverse complement strand
GGGGCCTGGAGATGTCTCATCCATAGGGTTGCCATGGGTTGAAATCAACGTGAAAGCAGTTAACAACAAATAAAGTGGGAGTATCATTTGCTGCTCTGCCTCAGACAGCAAAATGGTTTGGATTGGTCCTATATGGGTGCAGCTCCTAAGTAGGGAGTACACCTTGTAATACTTGCAAAAGAAGGTGCCATGGAATCTTGCTGCTTGTTTTCCCCCCACCTAGGCTGTGCATAACCAATTCTGCAATATCCCTGCTTCTTTGCTTCTAAACCACTTCTAATATTCTTATCTGGGGAAAATGACAATATAATCCCCTTGATCCCCTTCCCTCTAGCTGGGCCCTTATCCCACGTAGGAGATGCTTGATTTTTTTTTTCTTGGATGATTTAGCATTCAGTAGAAATTGCCCAGAATACACAGAAGGACCTAGATTCTTGTGCAGAACTGGCTGTATGGAAAGCTACTGGACAGAAAGATATGCACAAGCCCCTGAAGATCTACTCAGAGCAGACTTCCACACTCATGTGCATAGAATTCAAAGATATAGCCATGTTAGTATGTAGAATCAGTACATAGAGAGATCTAGTAGCACCTTTGAGACTAACTGAAAGAAATAAATTGGCAGCATGAGCTTTCTTAGACTTCAGTCTACTTCCTCAAATGCATTTGCATTTCCAAATGCATCTGTGGAAGTAGACTGAAATTGATGAAAGCACGTGCTGTCAGTTTCTTTCCTTCAGTTAGTCTCAAAGGTGCTACTAGATCTCTCTATGTACTCATGTGCATGTTAACAAATGCACATAATATACAATAAACTGTCATAGAGTTATTTTTCTGCAGATAAATCTCCAGCTTTTCCAGACTTGCAGCACAGTGCCCCCTGTGGGCAAACTGATATTATTGCTTACCTTTTCATCTGTATACAGTCAGCCCTCTATATCCATGGATTCTTTATCCACAGATTCAACCATCCACGGTTTGAAAGTATTTTAAAAAAGATATAAATTCAAAAAAGTAAACCTTGATTTTGTCGCTTCATGTAAGGGACACCATTTTGTTATGCCACTGTTTTTAATGGGACTTGAGCATCCATGGATTTTGATATCCATGGGGCATCCTGGAACCAAACCCCAGTGGATACCAAGGAGCCACTGTACTGGAAGGATCTGTTTATACAGTACTTCTTGGTCCAGTTAACACTGACCACCAAAGAATTCTGGTTGGCATTCTGTATTGCAATTATAGTTTTGTATCCTAGAGTTAGGGATCTGTAACTGTTCTGTATTTAGTAATGCTACATAGTCTTACTATGTTGTTGAGTATCTTCAAGCTGTTCCCAACTTATGACAACCCTAAGGTGAATCTATCATGGGTTTTTATTGGCAACTTTCTCCCAGAGGAGTTTTGCCATTGCCTTCCCTTGAGGCTAAGAGCCTGTGACTTGCCCAAGGTCACCCAGTGGATTTCATGGGTGAGCTGGGAATCAAACCCTGGCCTCCAGAGTCATTCTCCAACCCCCGAATCACTGCGCCCCACTGGCTATCCTAGTATTTATTTCCTTCCACATTTATAAATATATTTGGCTGACCTATTTATAAAGGAGGAGGGAAAAAACCTCCAGCATGTGAGTATACTTAGGGCAGGGAATTAAATGTGCTGAACTGCAGCTTATCTCAGACTGCAATCAGGTGCATGAATAAGTCTCTGCTGAATACAGTGAGTCTTACTTATGAGTAGGCATATAGGAAAACTGTAAATCTATTAAGGGCTAGTAGTCAAGATAACTAAATGGGATGCTAAATGCTATAACTGCAGAGAAGAGCTGCTCTTTTATTGGCACAAGATTCGCAAGAGGAGTAGCTTGTTCAATGCTGTTTAGCAGGTGAGGTTTAAGGCCATCTTCTTTGTATTAGGATGATGACCTTTAGTTCACCTTCATTAAGTTTCCAAGGATTTTACTTACTTTTATCTTGCCCTGCTAGTTGCTCCTTTCCCCCCGCAGCCCAGGAGGAAGGCCATTCTTTTCCACTCTGAGCTTTGAGAGAAGAAAGGGACTATGATGCCGCATGCCACTAGCTGCTTTAGGAAAATGTATATTTGGAAAGGTTAATCCACCTGGCAGTATTTCCTCTTCCCCAGAGGCCAGCACTGAAAGTTTCACATCTTTGAAGTCTTCTGCAAGGATTATGAGTTCCCAGTGGCTGGGCTTTTCTGTTAGTTCTGTACACCAGAATGGGATGATTTGATGTAACCTCTTAAATGAGGACTTTGAAAAACTGCTAACTTTCTTAAGTTATCCCAAGAGTCTGATAATTTATTACCAAACTATAGTTCAAGACATCTAATGGCATTTGAGTAATAGTTAAATAAGAGGTCTAGGAGGCTGATAATTTTATTTTATTAATAAATGTAAAGTATCTAGAAGTTTACATGGCTGCAGTCATACTGCATTTGCAAAATATGATCTCTAATACCGAGGTCTTTTGGAGATCTTGGCCCTTTCATTTAGAAATTTGAAAAGTGAAATTTCTAGTCTCTATTGATCACTATGAAATATAAAGTGTAAAGGCAGTGTCAGCTGGAGCTCTTAGCATCTAGAGAGCATTCAGGAGCAAGAAATGCAGATTCCTTACATGCAATTTGATCCCATGCATGTTTTGACAGAAGACAATTTCTGTGTGTTCAGTGAGACCTCTCAAGCACAGGATCTCTCTTTACCATGATTCAAAGGTATTTCTTATGATCCAGTAATTCTTCCGTTCTGTTAGACTGCAGTCATTTGGTGTCACTAAGTTTGGTGACACCTCGTGTGCAACTCATAGTGTCACTGTACCCCTTTACCCTCTCTTACACCACACCAAATAGAATCTTTACTAATGTTTTTAATACTAATGTTTACTCATAAATTGTAATTCCAGTATTTCATTCAATGTAATGACAATACTGGTGACATAAACGACTAGCAAAAGTAAAATTATGCCTTTAAATTATACAATCAAAAGCCTAATTGTATTTACATTTACATAGTTTCATGCAATTAAAGTGAAAATTTGTGAAAAACATGAACATTTGGTAAAATGTGATTTTTTTTAAAGAAAATTTTAAAAAGAGCAATTTTTGTTAAAAACACCAACAACTGAAGGCTTGCCTTTCTCCACCCACTGTCCCTCATACTACGTCTTCTGCTGAGTTCCAGGGTTTTAAAGGGATGTAGGTGAATGCCACAGCCCATTTGTGCCCAAAGGCAGACATTTGGGAAGCAGTGGTATCACACCTACCCACTTTGGGTGTCACCCCATCCAGCCTGAACTCCCTGCACCCTCCTAGTGGCATCCCTGATTCCAACACTGATTTGGCATCCTGTGACAAAAATAAGCAAAGATTGTTAAAGTGAACCCCACAAAATGTTCAGCTTGCTTCAGAATAAATGTTGAGGCTGAGATGCTGCTGGTAACTAATGGAGCATAAAGTTTCACTGGTGTACATAGTACTTCAGGTGCCGTAGAGGCGAAGGTAACCAGTCAAGTGGTAGCACAAGAAATCTTTCCATGTGCACCCCAATTAATTGCTATTTGGGTTAGAGTTAGGGGGACGGAAGTGTGGCTGAGTACCATCTGACAGCCATTTATTTATTTATTTGCTTAATATTAGCTTTTCCTGGCATGATACCCAGCTAAAACGCTACTGAGCAAAACTTTTGCCTAAAGAGTACTTCCTTATGCAACATCAGGGAAAGCAGATTGATTAGGGCAACATGAATGGAAAGCTCCAAGGGGATTAAAACGAGACGAGAGGCTTTAGGTGTGGAGAAAACAAACAAATATGTAGCTATGACTGAAACTTGTCAGGCTGCTATGTCAACACTGAGACTGGGCAATGTAGTATATTTAGTACTAATAAAGTGTAATAATGTCTTGTGCCATGTTTTGAAGTCAGGGGAATCGTACACAAATATAATGTTTCACCTACAGATCGCCTGGACTTTGTTCAGATGTACAATGAACCATTTTAGTGTAATATGAGAGAAAACTACCAAGGCATTGTTCAAAAGACTTACCACCATGAAGAGCATGCAATTACTCTATGAACCATGGGGTTATTAACTCAATGAAAGAAACCTACTTATACTTGATATATGCAGGCCATAACTAATGATCCTGAATATTATAATGTCTTGATCTTCTGCTGGTGGTTTTTTTTTAATATGCAAGAGCTGCATTTTTTTTTTTTTTAAATGCAAGGATCAAAAGCTAGAATTTTTTTAAAAGCCTTTGGCTTGTTTTGCTGGGAGCCAAAGCAAAGACAAATGCTCCTGAAACTGTTGGCAAAATGAAGTACCAATGACAAAGATGTAAAGAATACGGCCAACCCACAAGTGCCTTTCATCAAACCCTTCCCAATCAATATTACACTAAACGTAATCCTGACCGCAAGGGTAAAAATAACGCATTCAAGATCACTTAGGAAACTGGGCTAAAAATAAAGATTAGCTTTTAGTATTGTCTAGAGAGCTTTGCATTTTTTAAAACAAAACAAAACAAAACAAAACCCCTAAATAAATGAAGAAAACCTGAGTGGCCCAGAAGCTAAATTACTCTCCAGGGAGCTTCTTCAACTAAACATAATGGAAAGATAAGTGCAAGTCAAGATGAGAATTGTCATTTTCTTCTGAATTCCTGTTGCTCTCCATTGTTTATCACTGAATGTTCCTCTCTAAGAACTGTGCAAAAATGTGCATTCTTGTTACAAGTGCAATTTAAAAAAAAACAACAATAATTTTGACTTTCATGTGACAGAAAGGAGCTTGGGAAAGTTACTTCTTGGACTACCACTCCTAGTATAGCCATTCCCAATATGTCAAGTGAAAAAAAATTAGACAAACCTTTGGCTTGTCAATTTTTTTTAAAAAAAATATGATTTTTCTTAGTGTTTTAGTATATTAAAGTGGTTTCTTGTGGCATCTCTTGTTGATTGCTAATATTGCAGTTTCATGGCCTCTCTTTCAAATAGGTTAAGTGGAGTACTTCCACCTTGTTTCTCTCTCTCTCTCTCTTTCGATTTTTATTTTATTTTTTGGTATCCCTGCAAATCCTAGGATACTAGTTCATAGATGGTACTTTTTTGGCTTCATAAACACCAGTTGTCTCCTTACAGCTGAACTCTGAAAGGACAGCCAAAACACACTGCACAAATAATCTGGTTTGAGACCATTTTAATTGTTGTTTTTCAATGCTAGGGAATTCTGAGAACTGTAGTTTTGTGAGACATTTAGTCTTCTCTATCAGAGCTCTGCTGCCACAATAAAGTACAATTCCCAGGATTCCTTAACATTGAGCCAGGACGGTTAAAGTGGTCTCGAACTGGATTATTTCTGCAGTTTGGTTTAGGCCAGAAATTTATTATTATAGTATTAATGAAACCCATTGGGTGACTTTAGGCAAGTCACACTCTCTCAGTCTCAGAGGAAGGCAATAACAAACCTCCTCTGAACAAATCTTGCCATTATAGGTTTGCTTTAGGGTCAACATAGGTTGGGAACAACTTGAAACCACACAACAACAACAACAACAACAACAACAACAACAACAACAATTCATCTAGCTGCAATATGTCTTTGTGAATTTGTTATCTTTTGTGCTGTTGGGAACCATAGCTCTGTGTGAGGATATTTAAGCTCCAAGCTTGGAAAAGTTACTTTTTTGTACTAGGGTTTTTTGCCATCATTTTTGAGAAATTCTGGAGAACAGGTGACATGCCAGAGGATTGGAAAAGGACAAACATTGTCCCTCTCTTCAACAACGGGAAAAAAGAAGATCCATTGTAGACCAGTCAGCCTGACCTCAATACTAGGAAAAATATTAAAACATATTATACAGAAACCTGTCTGCAAGTATCCTGATGACAAGGCAGTAATCCATGGGATACAGCATGGATTTGTGAAGAGTCTCACATTTTCTTGAGGGAATCTCTCAGGAACCATATAAGTTATAGATGGACCAATCTGTCTGTTTTAATACCTGTAACATTTTATAACATCTGCAGTTTTTCCAACCTGAATATATTAAATCTAATTCGTGATTTTTAAAAATGCAAACAAACAGTATGCAAAAATCTTCTTACATGTTGTGCAAAAAAAAAGTTGGTATGCATTTCTTTATGCAATTTGCACTAATATATACATTTCTGCAAAAACAAACAAACAAACAAACAAACAAAAAACCCACAAAACCTTTCCTCCGTATATTATATTTCTAATCAACTTTCCTGTATTCTAATGTGTATTTTAAATTGAGGAGATGCACTGCAAAATATAGGGCAGTGAGAAACCAAATGGTAATTGCATTTTGGTTCATGCATTAGTTTGGGAAGTGCATGTTAGGCTGGTCAACATTAAAATGTGAATCAATCAAACAAACAAACTTCTAAGACAGCACTGGGCAGGACCCTACCCTTCTTCTCCTTTCTGCCACCTCCCTTGACTTTTTCTGCTTCTGTAGCAGTCAATCAGCTATTACACTTGCCAAAGATCCAAATTTATTACTTGCAAAGTGATTTTGCCATCTAAAGCCACATGAGATTCCAGAGATGTGGCCCTTGGGCCAGAGTTTGTTCCTCCCTGAGGTAGATCTGTGTTGCATGTTTGATTGCATTATCATATGTTAATATATTGCTGAACTGCAAGAAAGAATCAACATATGAAAACAAAGCTGTCAGTTTCACAGCATCAGAATATTGTTATGCAAACATCCACAGTCTCTAAGAGCAATCACTTCTGCCCAGATACAAAAGGGAGACACAAAATCTGCTGGTGCTCACAATTTGCCATTTGAATACTCATCTCTGTTGTCCTATTTTGAAGGAGACATTATATAAAATACTGTAGAAATGTTCTGTTTGCAGAAACTCATTTGAGCTCAGTGCAGTTTAAAATATAAATATACAGTGCCCACATAATGTGGCCATCATGTCTTATACAAATAAAATCAAACCTGCTATTTTGCTCTGTTTCTGAGTAATTTTCATAATAATAAGCAATTGTCACCTGTACAGCATACAGATGCAATAAAATGGATACAAGATGTGGACTGAGTATAAGAGACCAAGATTTGGCGAACACTCATATGGAAAAACAGAAAGCACCTGTTTTTCAGTCTCAAATTCCCATTTGTAACTTGGCAGCAATTGAATAGGGCTACTTCACAGGGCTATTGCATGATAAACATTTTAAAAATTAGAATGTATCGGTAAAATTAAGGCTTCAGTTCAGTGCACAGTTCCCTGGGACTAAACTACCTTAAACCTTTCTGAGTAAATGGGCATAAGATTGGGTTTCAACATGTACTGAATAAAATGCCAACAAATGGATTCTTTTCTCTTTTTCTACCACTTTACCTTGGATGTGTGATGTGTATTTTTCCTTGTGTCCTAATTAAATATTTCATGTTGATCATGAGGCTATCTCCCAATATTGTGGCACCATAGCTCTCTGACATAGAAGGCTCAATGTCTCAGAAAAAATTACAGTTCCCTAACACTGAGCCAGGACAGTTAAAGTGGTCTCAGGTTGCATTATTTCTGGCAGTCTGTAAAGGCCCTGTATTCCATGCATCCTCAGGCAGACAAGCCAAATGTGGCCAATGTAACAATGTCCAACATTCCCTTGCATGATCGGTGCATGCATTATCTGCATAGGGTGCTTGGATGTGCCAGTTTTGCTACATTGCCACAGCTGGCAAAAGTGTGTTCAGAGCTTAAGGTAAAGCCATGCCAAAAGTTTCTGGACTGCACTGTCTGCAAGAAGCTGAAAGTCAAAGCTTTTCCTGTAGCCAAGGAAAGCCAAAAAGTGACAAAGCAGCCCTTCCTGGCAGTTCATGGAGACCTTGATGGACTCTTTAAAGCAAGTGTGGGAGCTGCTCAATATATTTTTGTGTTGGTAGACCACTACACCAGATATAGTTTTATGTATTTGCTGAAGTCCAAGGACCATGCATTTGCAAAATTCAAAGAATGGGTGGCCATGGTGGAGAGGAAATTCCCATACAAAGTGGTAACCTTTAATTCAAAGGTGGAAAATTTCTTGGGAATGCATTCCAAAATTGGCTAAAGAAAAAGGGCACACAGCATAAAACAACTAACACTCATAGTCCAGCTGAAAATGGCCTAGCTCAGAAAAGGGTAGGTCTATTACAATCCATAAAGGATTGTATGTTGGGTGATGCCCAAGCATCCTGTAATTTGTGGGATGAAGCAGTAGTCTGTGCAAACCATGTCCTAAACAGGGTCTGGAGTTCTAGCATTAACCAGATGCTCTATCACATGATTTTTAAAGTACCTAAGAGTGTTTGGACAGTTTAACAATGCCCTGATCACCAAGACCTTAAGAAGGAAAAGTCAGCCTAAGTGGCAGAGATTAAAGTTTGTGGGATATACAAGGAATAAATACTGGTTTACCCTAGAAAATGAACAGCTTGTATTCTCAAGAAGTACCAACTTTGAGATGCATAGTGGGTGGGATAAGGTACATGCAAACGAAGAAGTGTTTGTTCACCCACTAGAACCAGGGGAGCCAATATCTACAAATGGAGGGGTGGAATTCCTTGATAGTGTATAGCAACAACAACCAAGCACTTCACAACACATATCTGACACCTCCACGACATTGTTAAAAAGAAAATAAATGGTACAAAATGAAGGTAGTAGTGAAGAAGACACCATTGTAATACCCAGGAGGTCAAAGAGAGTTAGGAAAGCTCCTGGTCGTTTTGTAGTACAGCAAGCAAAGGTATGTAATATGTGTTGTGAACCAGACATTTATTTAGAGGTACAGAACTGTACAGTCGAGGAACAAAGGAAATGGAATGCTGCCATGGATGCAGAATTCAAGTCAATGGTGCACAAGAGAGTCTTTGATGTTGTAGACATGTCAATGGACCAAAAAGCTGTGCAGTCCAGATGAGTGTATAAAAGGCAGGTCATGCCAGATGGGAGTTTAAAATATAAGGCAAGGTTGGTGGCTCAGAGATTCTCATAAGAGAAATATGAGTCCTATGATAAGACCTTTGCTCCCACAGCAAAATCAGAAAGTTTAAAAGTGGTTTTGTCTGTAGCTGTAAAGAATGGCATGGAGATTAGATATTTTGATTTTGAAACTGCTTATCTTAATGCTGATCTAACAGAGACTGTATACATGAGGCAAGCTCCTGGATATGTTTACATAGGTGAAAACAAAGTGTATAAACTGAGAAAGGCAATGTATGGGTTAAAACAATCTGCCAGATGTTGGAACCTATATATACATGAACAATTGTGTGCCCTAGCTTTAACTAGAAGTGTAGCAGATGCCTGTGTCTACACTAGAGGGAGTGGTGATGAATTAGTCATACTTGTGATTTATGTTGATGATTTGGCAATTGCAGCTAAAAGCAGAGAGGTGATTGATAATGTGAGATCACAATTAGAGGGCCATTTCAATATCATGAACCTGGGATGCCTGAAACATTATCTAGGCATAGAGTCTGAGAAAACTCAGGAGGGTGACTTGTTTTTGAGTCAGAGAACAAAAATAGATCAACCTGTTGAAAAATGTGGTTTGATTGATGCTAATATAACTACGACACCTATGACCACAGATTTCGCTAAAACAAAATCTGATGTGCTATTTGACAGGCCAGAACTGTATCACTCAGTGGTTGGTAGGCTTCTCTTTATAGCAAACCACACTAGGCCCAATATCAGCTTTTCTGTCAGCCTGTTAAGTAGAAGATTGTCCAAGCCAAGCTTGAGTGACTGGACGCAAAAGAGTGGTACAATACCTGAAAGGAACCAGGGATCTGCATTTAAAAATTGGCAAAGATGACTCTGAATCAGAGTGTTACATGGACAGTTCATTTGCTGAAGAGAAAGATAGTAAATCTATAACTGATTTATCTGGTGGTTAAACATGCTGGTAATGTTGTGGCATGGAGGTCAAGAAAACAGACTGGTGTGGCATTGTCCATGGCTGAGGCTGAATTTGCAGCACTGTCTGAGCTGGCAGAGGTAATCCAATGGTTTAGGCCAGGGGTAGGCAACCTTTCCCCTTTAAGGGCCAAGGGACTTCAGCTCCCAGAATCCCAGGAGCTATTGGCCAACATGGGACTATTGGCCAACATGGCTGAGGCTTCTGGGAGCTGAAGTCCCTCGGCCCTTAAAGGGGAAAGGTTGCCTACCCCTGGTTTAGGCAGTTGTAGCAAAACCTTGGGGTCAAATGTAAAGGACCTGTTAAGGTTCATGAGGATTCTCAATCCTGTATAGCAACGGCAGAGGCAGAAAATCTAAAAAGCAGAGCAAAGTATGTTGGTGTGAGGTAGAAAAATGTAAGACAAATGATACAGGAAGGAGTACTGACATTAGAGTATTGTATGTCAGAGAAAAACCTGGTTGACATATTTACATAGGTGCAGAGGTATGAGGAAATAGTTGCCTTGATAGGCCTATGTAAATGCTAAGAACAATGATGTCAAACTGTATATTGTATAATATAATATATTGTATAATCCTAATGTACTGTTAATGTTTATGTTCTTTTTTTGTTTAATTTTGTCATAACAAATTATTTTGGAGGGGATTGCTGGGAACAATGTCCCTTTGAAACAGTGTAAAAATAATGTAAAAATAAAAAAGTGACCAAAAAGAAAGATAAGAAACAATGAATGACAGATGAAACACTTCATTCAATAAAAGAAAGAAAAAAAGCAAAAGCAAAGGGAGATAGAAACAAAGCCAGAAATATGAACACAACTGTCTGACATCTGACATGCAGGCATAAGGAGAAATACTACAATGACCAATGCAGAGAAATAGAAGACAACAACAAATAGGGAAGAAGGAGTGCCCTCTATCAAAAAATCCAAGACATTAAAGCCAAGTTGAAACCAAGGGCAGGGATGCTCTATGCAGAAAAAAAGAACATAATACAGGAACAAGAAGAAATAAAAAGATGTTGGAGGCAATGCAGAGAAGAGTTATACAAAAGAGATGAGGGAATGAATGATATTTGGAATGAGGAGCCATATGAAAACGAATCCCAAACTCTAAGAAGTGAAGTGGAATTTGCAATAAAAGAAATGGGAATAAATAAATCACTGGGAACAGATGATATCCCAATTGAACTGCTATATTGCTTACAGGCAGATGCAACTTTAGTGCTAACTGAAATATGCCAACAAATATGGAAAACAAAGTGGTGGCCAACAGAGTGGAAACACTTGATATACACACCAATCCACAAGAAAGGAGATAAAAGACTACAGCAACTATAGGACAATAGCACTAAAATCACATGCAAGCAAAATAATGCTCAAAATTCTGCAGCATAGACTCTAACCATACATGGAGAGAGAAATTCCAGAGGTGCAAGCAGGATTCAGAAAAGGAAGGGGCACTAGGGACCACATTGCAAACACATGATGGCTAATGGAGCGCACCAAAGAATTCCATAAAAGAATCAGCATGTGTTTCATAGATTACAGCAAAGCATTTGATTGGATAGATCACAAAAAGCTATGGAATGCACACAAAGATATGGGGAGTGCCACCACATCTGATAGTCCTGATGAGGAATCTGTACCAAGGACAAGAGGCCACTGCCAGTACAGAATTTGGGGAAACAGTTCCCAATTGGGAAAGGGATCAAACAAGGCTGCATCCCATCACCCTACTTGTTTAATTTAGTGCAGTGCCTTACATTACTCTGTGTTGAAATTCATTTTGTTAGCTTTGGCCCAGCTTTCTAATTTATTAAGGTCTTCTTGAATGTTGATCCTGTCCCCTTGGGTATTAGCTAATCCTCCTGATGGTATCATTTGCAAATTTTATAAGCATTCCTTCTATTCCTTCATTCAAGTCATTGATAAAGATATCATTTCTTCCCAGGATGGAGAGAAGCCATTTTTGAGCACCCTTTGGGTTCGACTGGTCAACCAATTACAAATTCACCTAACAGTCACATTGTTTAGCCCACATTTTACCAGCTTACCTGCAAGACTATCATGGGGACCTTGTCAAAGGCCTTACTGAAATTGAGATATGCTATATCTACAGCATTCCTTTTGTCTACCAAGCTGGTAATGTTATCATTAGTCTGGTATGACCTGTTTCTCAGAAACCCATGTTGACTTTTTGTGGTAATGGCATTGCTTTCCAAATGTTCACAGATGCTCTGTTTAATCTGCGCTAGAATATTTTCTTGTATTGATGTCAATTAAGCCTTGTAAACTGTAGCAAGCTACAGGCCATGAGATATGGCAACCCCAGGTAGCAATGAATTGACTTGTTTGTAATAGGGATGAGGCGAGGTCTGTTTTATGTTGGTTATGTCAATGTTTCCTAGAACTGGTCCAAAACATTTTGGTGCTGATGAAAAGAAGAAGATAGTGGCCTTCTTCCTTTCCATTATATTCTGTAATGTTTGCTTTTATGTTTTCCATTATTTTATTTTATCTGCAATCTATCCAGCTCAGAACAAAAAAAGCTATTTTTTTTACCATCCTTATCATAGTTCTAACAAATGTGTGATGCTTGTTATCACATAGAAATATTTTACTTGAATTTTTATGGAACTGTTGACAGAAGCTGATACCAATATTAATCAATACTCTTCACACTAGCCTGGAGAAAGGATAATGTTTGGAGATGATTTATGAGTCTGGTGAACTCTGGAATATATATCTTTGCTACATTGTTAAAGGAGGAGTGTACTACTAATGGACAATAATGGCGGACTGCAACTAAATTACAAGCCTCTCTGATAGCCAGAAGCTGGAAGGATTGGAGAGGAGAAAGTGACAGAGACGAAGAAGATAGGAAGGAGAAGGAAGGACCAAGCAGTTGAATAATTTAAAAAAATATGTGTAGGGCCTAAATACCCTAAAGGCACCAGATCCTGTCTGATCTTGGAAGCTAAGCTTTGTCCTTGGATGGGAGACCACCAATGAATACCAGGTGCTGTGGGCTATATTTCAAAGGAAAAAGAACTGGAAAAACACCTTGGAGTAATCCTTGCCTAAGAAAACCTTATGAAATTCATGGGGTTACCATAAGTAAACAGGTGACTTGAAGGTGCATATGTGCATACACCCATGCATGTATGTATGCATGCATGCACACACACACACACACACACACACTACCTTTCTATTGTCCTTATTTAGTTCAAATATTTTTGGTTTTACAAAAGAAGGACTAGGCTTGTTTAGTCCAGGAGGCCAATGCAGCAATGCAGGAAAAAAACTGCACACTTTATGAATACTAAAGTGCTTCAAGTAGGTCATTCCAGTTCCTCAATAATCTCTGAAAAAAGATTGTAACATAAACCAGCTTTCGTATATCAACCCTAGTAGATTCTGCTCCCAGTCTACAAGCATAAGGGAAGGGCCCATCTCAGTTGTAGAGCATATACTTTGCATGTGGAATGTTCTGAGTTTGATCCACAAAGGGCTGGGAAAAGCTCCAGCCCAAAACTTTGGAGAACTACTGCCAATTAGTATAGGTAGACTAGGTTGGATGTCATGGCCCATGGACCACATACATTTCAAGTATCACTGAAATTCAGCAGTGTAGCAGGAAAGGTATCTGTCTTCCTTCATTTCTGGAAGGGAAGAAAGTGCCATCCTCTGTCACCTACAAGAATTTGTAGTTTCCAAGCATTTCCCTAACCACAAAGGACTGCCCAGTGCTGCTGAACTGAAGTGGAGGTGGCAGGGACCTCAGCAGCTACCAAATTCTGTAGGCAGCAGTGGTGGTATAGCCCCTGGTAGAGTTGGAGATCTATTATGACCTCAGACACTGGGAAGTTGCCCACTCTTGATGTAGACACTCCTGAACTAGATAGAATAGTGGCTTTATTCTGCTTCAGAGTACATCATTCTAGATTCTGTGTTCCCATGAAGGCCTTCAGCTCAGAACTTGCAAAAGTTACTGGGGAGGGGAGATATGACCATACTGGCTGAGGGATTCTGGGCATTGTAGTCTAAAAAGTAATTTTTTCCCCAAACTGTGATTCAGTTTGCATATATGAGGACTAAGCAGGTGTGGGGGAAGCACTAGAACTCTCCCCAACATTCCTATATTTGGTGCTTCCAACCATCCAGGCTACCACTTTGAGCAGTAAGTTCTGAAGGGAGCTTCCACTCATGTCCACTCAAAATCATCATACAATTAAGATTCCTGCTCTTTCAGGGATCTTGATTTCACAGAGAGGTCTGCTGACATTTCACTGAACACAAGTAGAAGTGCTTTCCAGACTTTGCTGTTCAACATGGCAAGGTCAGAGTTCCATTGCCTCACCATGTGGCCATACTGTCTGAGGATACTTGAAGTTCTAGTCCAAAAAGCCATGTTTCCAAGAAAGATCAAGAACAAGGAGGACAAGGGCATTGAGGCAACGGACTTGGCCAGAGGGTAGGAGGAGAGAAAGAGAGAGACTGAGACTCAGACAGACAGACCCAGGCTTAGAATATTACTCAGCCATGAAGCTCACTGGCTCATCCTACCTAAGAATTAATATGTATAGAGATTTTGTAGCACCTCTAAGACGAAAAAAAGAAAGAGGTTTGTAGCATGAGCTTTTGTAGACTTTAGTCTACTTCTTCAGATGCTTATGGTGGAGTGAAAGCCAGGGACAGACAGGAGTGCCGGAGTTTAAATCCATCAACCTCTTCAAGAAACTTCTTGCCCAGATACAGACAGATATCTTCTTTCTCAACAAATGCAAACAACAGGATGTCATTCCTAGGGACCTATATGTGGGGAGCAACTCCTGCACTCCTGTCTGTCCCTGGCTTCCACTCCACCAAAAGCATCTGAAGAAGTAGACTAAAGTGTACAAAAGCTTATGTTACAAGCCTCTTTCTTTTTTTCTTTTTTACAGTTAGTCTCAAAGGTGCTACAAAATCTATATGCATATTAATTCTGCAGACTAAGGGGGGAAGCAGACGATGGCCGCAGGACGGTGCGCCGCCGGAGCGATGCAGCCGCACCGCAGCGCACCGCCGGTGCCTCTGAAAGGAGCACTAAATCAGCGCTCCTTTCAGAAGACAGGGAAAGTGTGCCCTAAATGCATCGGGCGCACTTTCCCTGGCTTTTCCGCCTCAGCGTGTGAGGACGCTGCGGTGGGAAGTTGCCCCCGGAGCGCCGGCCGTGCGGAGGGCTGGCGGCTCTGAGGACGACCTCGGGAGGAGGAAGGGGCGCCGCTCGTGCGGCTGCCCCTCCTTCTTCCCTGCCTCGGAGACAACTTTTTTAGTCGTCTGCCGAGGCCCTAACACAGCTATATCTTTAAATCTTGCCTAAGAATGTTATTGTGAGGCTAACACAAGATAACCTCCATGTATAAGCTCCTTGAGGAAGAGCATGATACAAGTGTAATCAATAATAATCATTGTGACTTGGCATTTCTCTGCTTGTGTTTAAGCTTGGGCATTAAAAGAGTCCTAAAAATATCTCTACCATTATTTAAAGAGTTTGCTTATGCTATCAAAATCCATTGCCTTGATCACAAACATACTAAACATGGTGTTTTGTGCAATGGGACCAAAACAAAGACTACAGCAAGATTCTGGCCTTGATTCATCAATTGCTTCAGGAAGCTGATAATAGTACCCCAGAAACAATCCAAAGTAACTGACAAGTAGACATATTTTGTTGATGCTATATCTCCTGCTGCTGCTGTTGCTGGTGTTAGCAGTGGTGTATGGGTATTTGCTATGGAATGCCCATTTGTGAACTGAGCATTTTCGTGCAACTTGTTTTATAGACCAGGTTATTTAATTGTCATCTTTGAGGTCTGGCAATATGTTTATAAATATAAACTGTAATTTAACAATAATCCATAGAGATATGATGTGGAGCATAAGAATGAATTTAAGAGGCTAAATATATTAGGATAAGTATGCCTGTGTTATTGAGAAACCAGTGACAGTTTCATTCTAGGGGAAATGCCCATTGGAACGATGACCTAGCATTGGAATGTTGGAAAATCTTAACAGAAACTATAGAAAGTATGAAAGAAGATAAAGATGACAATGGATTGATGGCTAAGTTCTAATGTTTAAGCTGATAATGCTGATATTTGATGAATATAGAAAAGCCAGATGAAGAGAGAGATAAAAGTTCTTAGAAAAGTGAACATCCTAATAACCATATTACGGTAACAAAGTACAGTGGGCCCTTGGTATCCACTGGGATTTGGTTCCTGGATCTCACATGGATACTAAAATCAGTTATTGATCAAGTCCCATTAAATACAGTGACATAGTAAAATGGTGTTCCTTATATAAATGTGATGCCTAAATCCATGGATGAGGAATCTATGGATATGGAGGGCTGACTGTATGTGAGAATGTCACACATGCAATATAATGAAGCTTAGTGCTCAGACAGTGACATATCTGTGTTTCTTCCTAAGAGGAATGTATATGCTAATATATCTAGAAAATGCATATAATAAATAGTTTAAAAGAGTGCCAAATGATATTTCACCATCACTGGGGCATTCCCAAGGGCACTCGGGGGAAAATAACAGACTTCAGTTGATAATTCCTGGAAGATCTGTTACAACTGCAGCTACCAGTAAGACCTCTGCTGGATTTTCATTTTCCTTCACCCCTTGCAAAAATCACTGAATTAGCCTCAACTCTTGTAATCTCTGAATAGGGGGGAAGGAAGGAGGGGGGATAAGGATGTTCACTCAGTGTCAAAGAAAGATAAGAGGATTATCCAATCCCTCATGAGTGGCCATGCATGTCTGGAGGAAAGGTGGATCACAGGTGTGAGTCAAATTAATGTGAAGATCTCTTAACTGTGTTAAATTCCAAGTGACATTTTCTGCTTCAGGAGAGAGATGTGCAGATCCCCCATGTCAGCATGTTCCTAGTCATCAGAGAAGCTTAGACAATAGTCACAATCCAACATCCCCTCAGCATAGTGTAAATATCCACTTGTGGAAATACACTAAACCATCTCTTCACAACCCTTGCAGAATAGCAACACTGAACAAACTGTCAACTATGTCAGTCTGCATACATGGTGTTGCTGCATGCACAACTTTGCTTTTTCCACTGTCAACAGCATACATCTATTGCACAATGGTGAATATATCACTCCATAAGTATAGTGCACTACCACTAACAAGATACTGGCCACAGTGTGTTTTAAATTTCACATCAATAGCCTATGGGACACCAGCTTCCTGGGTTTGTGAAGAACTGTCCCTTGTGGGAGACTCTGAATTATGGGTGTGGAATTCTCACTTGAGGGATCCACCCTGCATTGGATCTTGGACTGATTGTGTCCATCCTGATAGACCATTGAGTCCTTCTGGTATAAAAGTACTTCCTGTTCTGGAATGTCCTAGTTTGCTTGTTCCTTGACCATGTATCTCTGGACCTGGCTGCCCTTCAGTCTTGATGTCTAGCTTACTCCTCAGTCCTATCTATGCAGTCCAAGAACTTTTGGCAGGGTTTTACTTTAAGTTGTGGAACACTTTAGCCAATTGTGTCAATGTGGCAAATGAGCTTACAGTTGTAAACTGCTTAGCACAGTATGAAGCGGTATATAAATGAAGCTGCTTTGCTTTATCTCTTGGTTCTTTGGCTTTGACCTACTCTTTGATCTTGACTACTGGCTTTATCCCAGTTCCTGGTTCCTGGCTTACCTCAGACTTACAAGGCACATCCTCAAAATGCTGATATCCGTGAGAGTCAATCATTGCTAAGTGTCTTTCTTTATACATATGTTTACAGATGAAGTCTGAGTTTTAGAGATAGCTGCTTGTCTAATGCCGCTCTGAGTTTAATTTCTGAGCTGAAATGTGAAAGCGGAGCTTTTAGTGTATTGTTTAGGCTCTTTGCTACCCTGTACACAAACAGGCCAGTTGGCACATGCAACCAGTTGCCTGAACTAATGCCAATAACGGCTCAAATGCTACATTCTAAATGTGACATATGCTTCAGCTCAAATTCTACACACATGTTTGTTTGACCTATAATTATGAAGTGGGGGAAATGTTCCACACAAAGCAACCCCCTAGGCCCATGGTGGTGAACCTATGGCATGCGTGCCAGATATAGCATGCGAAGCCATTTTTTTGTGGCACATGGAAGGCGGAGAAGAGGAAGAAAAGGCTCATGCATCCTGGCCATCAGCCATCTTGGGCCTTCAGCTGTTCCTCCTCCTGGCTGCCCCAGACTTTTAGCTGATTCTTGAGAGGCAGCTGAATGCCCGGGAGGGTGTGGGGTGAGCAGGAGGAAAAGGCGTGCACCTGTTCCTCTTCCTTACCAGCCATCCCGAGCTTTCTTTTTTTAAAAGAATTTTTATTGATTTTCAAAAACTTAAAACATAGAGATAGAAGGCCCCCCCATGTTTCAACATTACATGACATCCATACACAACAATACAACAGTTAAAAACTAATAAAATGAACTTCCTGATAGCCATGTTCTAATTATTACCTCCACTATTATTCTCTTTTACTCCTACTACTTTTCTAACCATACTCTTATTTACTTGCTTTGTTTAATGCATGTTGTTTTTCTAATGTTATCTTATTCTTGATTTCTTTCTTACTTTCCCCTTATTTCTCTGTTCTTATTCAAGCTCAATTTTCCTTTTCCTTCCTTCCTTCCTTCCTTCCTTCCTTCCTTAATATTATATGTATATATAGTCTTTTAATTCTCATTTTCTTTTTTCTTCAATAGATGTTGGATTTTATGCTCTATATCTAACCATTTGTCTGTGAACTTGTCCATTGACTTGTTTCTAATCAGTTGAGTTTGTTTGTCCATTTCCATATAATCTAACACTTTCCAGAACTACGGAGTTATATCTGGACCAATTTTTTCTTTCTAGCTTCTAGCGAATACCACTCTTGCAGCTGCTATCAGATAAAAGAGGATTTTCCCATATTTACTCTCTAGGTCATTATCTGTTATCCCTAATAGATATGTTTTGGGGATTCTTTTTATATTCTGTTTTTAACATTTCTCTTATTTTTCCAAAATGACTAATACTTTCTTGCTATGTTACACCTCCATCACATGTGGTACAGTGTGCCTTTAGTTTCTATACACTTCCAACATCTGTTATTACTATCTTTATTCATTCTTGACAGTTTGTCTAGCATCAAGTACCACCTAAATTGAAGTTTGCAAAAGTTTGGCTTTCTGGTCAGCTAGCATCTGCTCATCATTCCATAGTCTCAGGGGTATATAATTAAACAAATTTTCCCAGACAAGTAGACTCTGTACCAAAATTGACCAAGTGGGATAATTGGTGCCATCTAACTTGGCAAAGTTTATTGTTCCTGTGAATCCAGCCATATCAGCAGGCTATTTTCAAAATAAATCACACCAAAATGGAAAACAAACACCTGGTCTTCAATGGATTGTTATTCAGGTTATTCAGATTTCTCAACAAGTGCAAACAATGGGATGTCATTCCTAAGGACATGGATATGGGGAGCCCTTTGCAAACTAGGTATCATGTAGGGCTAATGGGTTCTACTCATGCCGACTGGGTCTGTAGTAGCCAACATTCCTTTTCATTTTTCTTCCGTGAAACTCCTGCACTCCTGTCTGTCCCAGGCTTCTACTCCACTATAAGCATCAAGTCTGCAAAAGCTCATGCTACAAACCTCTTTCTTCTTTTCTTTTTTCAGTTAGTCTGAAAAGTGCTACAAAATCTCTATACATATTAATTCTATGGACTAACACAGGTATATCTTTAAATTCTATGGCTCATATGCAGTTTGCAATTATCTCAGTCTTCTGATTTGATGATTGTAATATAAAATTTTATGCATCTTAATTTGTCCAGACTGGGAAAGTAATATATGTTTCCAACAGATGATCAATAATTAGAAAGGAGACTGGGAGAGGATATTATAAACTGGATTATCAGACTGGGTACAAAGTCAAGCATGCAAAGATGAACAGAAAGGATGCTTGGGGAATTTGATTTTTTCTGAATTTTGCCTGGACCAATGTATAGATTGGAACATTTTGGGCCATAACCCAAGTGGGGCATGACTCTAGTCTAAAAATCACATGTGGCTGCATATGCACAGTCCTTACTGCAACCAGTCACTGCTGTCCCCAGTACAGTTAACCATTGTGCAACCACAAACATGGCCCTTTTGACCACCAATGACTTGGTGGATGGGGAGCTAATTGACTGTCATACAACTGCTACATGCAAAGCATCGATATCTATTGTATAATTGGTTGTGCAACAGTGGGATCCAGCATAACTGTGCTGGAGTATATTTATGCCCCCCTAAAGATGAATGGCCTTAGAGAGCAATGGTAAGCATAGGAACAAGGACAAAATGGTGGATCTCTACCCACCTTCAAACCCAAGATAATATCACCAACCAATGCAGGAGGTGGTGGCAGCAGGTTATGGTGGCTTTATTTGGCTTTTCAGTGTAGCAGATCTTCATTTTCAGGAATTTACTCCCACTGGAATGAACTGGAGAATGGGATAGATCAATTTGGACAGTTGCACAGAGACTTAGAGGGGCCTCATGGGAAAACAGAGGGGCTTTGAATGCTATGAATTCTAAGTGATGTCTCTGTCTGCCCTCATAATGGCCAGTTTGGAAGCCTATTACCAGTATGAGACACTGCTAGCAGTACATTTTTGCTCATGGAATTATTTTGCTACCTTTTTGCTATCCTGGTGAACATCATAGCAAAATGGGACCAGAACCCAAGTGTCCCCAAGCTAAATTTTTCACTCACACTCTTTTCTGTTTGTTCTGTCTCTTTTTATGTATCTTAATTTGCATTATACAGTTAAATATGAAAGGATGAAAGAAACATAAAACCGTATCTCTGTGCTTGGAGATTAATTACAGTCCATTTGATAATCATGATAAACATGTCTGTTGGTTTCTTTCATCTTGAAAACATAGAACTTCCCATAATCATGCTCTTCTCTAAAACTTTCATGAGACAATGACTAAAATTCCACTGGTGTTTTAGGCTGCTGCAGTTTGACACTACTTTAACTGTCATGGCTCCATTATATGGAATCTTAGGATTTGTAATTGGTTGTGGCAAAAGAGCTCTCTGACAATGAAGGCTAAATATCACAAAAGATATGC
>CM034710.1:119793166-119810536 GCA_020142125.1 Phrynosoma platyrhinos | reverse complement strand
GAAGCCTTGCTGTGAAGCTATTCCTTTCTCCAAGCTGAAAGTAGCAGCTGCTTGTGGGAGTTTTTTCCCTGTGCCGTCGGGAGCAGACTCTTCAGAGAAGACCAGGTTCTGGGCATTCCTGCCTACATGCATCTTCTCTGCATGTGTTATGCTAGATCCTCGCATCTGCATACCCAACATTTACTTTGCATGTAGTCAGGTTACCCAGGGACCAAGTATACTACTCTTTCACTGTTTAAGTCTCAGCACGTAATTGCAGGCTCTTTCTAATAAAGCACAGGGGAAAGGGAGAGATTGGCAGATTTCTCTAATGTGAATTTTTGTTTCATCAGCATATCAGGAGTACTACTCCACAATTTTGTCTGCCTCTTTTTTGAATTAAAAACATTGACTGCCATATTAGGGCAGCTGTTTCCAGAACTGGCTTTATTATGTTTCTTTCATTTGCTCCTCTTGCTAGATTGACATGTACAACAACCACAGAATTTCACCATTATGCTGTTCTTAGGGGCATTCAGAGGCTGGAGGGGGCTGCCTTCCTGTACATTGCAAACTTGGTACTCAGCTAGGATAGCAGGAGTCTCCAGTTACTTTAGGCACTGCTCAGTTGCATAGAGACAAGTGGGAACCTAATCATTCCACCCTAAATTGGTTGAGAAGTCCTCCAGTTAGCTTTGAGGTTTCAGATCTAGTACTACATCAGCCAAGATGGAACTGAGGAGCTTGGGTCTCCTCTGAAAAAGCATTTGCTTCATACTTTCTTGTGCCTCCAGAAATAAAGAAAGAAGGAAGGAAAGAAAAGTGAATGATGATATAAAGATGCTCATATCTTGAGAAGAATCAGACCACCTTGTAGAATTCAGATTCTGACAGGAAGCCAAACTTGCCTTTTTTATTTTATTTTAATTCTGCCTTTTTCCCAAAGTGGGAGCCAAGCCGACTACTGTTTTTTTGTACTGAAAACATGGTTTTACTGAAAAAAGAGAGAGAGAGACAGAATGTGTAAAATAATCTCTATAACACTTTGAGGCATTGAAATACCAGGAAAAAACTGTACCAAAAATGCTATATTATTCTTCCTAATGGAGTTTCTTAACTTTTGGGAAACTCATTTCTTGACCAGGAAATGAATAATTGAGAACATAATTTCCATACCTAGTCAATAAAGGGAGGAATTAAGTGGGTTGATTAGCAATGCTGATGCTCAGAAAAGCTAAAGGACTCTTTATATGTGTGTAGGATATTTTGGCTCACGCTGAGCATCTAGATAAGATAAATGCCAAAAAAGCTGCTTGTATATGCAATTACTTTCCTACACAAATTTGTCACTCTGAGGTCCCTCCCTGACATCTTGCTGAGACCTTATAATTATACAGGTTGGATGTCTGAAAGAATATTTTAGTATTGTGTCTCTCATTCATTCATTCTGAGATGCTGGACTTAAAAATAGAGTACCAAGCTTCCTGAAAGCAGGTTTCTCAGCTGTAAGAATAGTTGAAGTTGAGTCCACCCTTTCACAATTGGCACTTTTAATGACATTTTCTAATCAAATCAATGCAGGAAGAAATTCTATTTCAATGCGTATTTGTTAACTATGACAAAACTATCTTTCTGTATGAAACTCTAAGAGGCTAAGAAGAAATTTCTCAGTTAATTTTGGAAAAAAACACAGAAATGGATGAAGGTAAATTTAGAAACAGCAACTGACACATGACAGCAACAGAGGAAAGTATTCACTCATGCCTTTAACAATGGCAATTCAGTTTGTCTCTACTTAGAAATAAGATCAATTGAAATCAATGGGTCAATCTCAGCTAACTGTACAGAGTATTGCAATCTAAAAGATTTATGAATCACTCTTCACCAGAGAATCTAAGATGGTTTATAAGAACAAGGGAGCATACACAATTAAAAATATTACCATATTAGGAAAATAGATTAATTTATAAGGCCTATGGAAATCAGAGTTTCTTGGGCTGGTGTCAACAGATGATATTTGAACTGAGTGTATCTTTCAGTGGTGCCACCACTAAGAAGACTATCTCTAGTCTCTATCAACCCTACTACAGATGGCACAGCAATGGGGAGAACCTTGTTGGGAGACCCTAAAACCAATGCAGGAGAAACTTGCAGTTTTCTGTTGGGAGTGGAATAAAAGATGGTGCTTCTTTGTTTAAGCTGGTAAACTTTAAGAATTCAGTTACTATCCCAGTCATTTCAGTGGATACATGATTGGGATATAGTACTAGAACTGAACCTTGCATGGCATTACTAGCTGACATTGAACTCTATGTACAATAAAAGCTGATGGTTGGTTTCAGAAAGAAAGCATGTGTTTGTTGGAACTTAGAAATACTAGAAGCGCTGTCCTTTTTTTACAATTTTCTTTGCAAAATATAGGCCTAGTTTTTTGACTTGCACAAAGTTCTTTAAACCCTGCAATCTGATTTCAAAAAGTACAATATTGAGCTGAAATAATCTTTTCAAAGGATACAGAGAATAAATGAAGATTGCATGTGGGAGCAAAAAGTCACTGCTTCAAATATTGAGACACAACATACATAATTGTCAACAGTGACAATGTAGCGTTTAGCTTGTATTTAGCAATGTAGCATTTAGCTTGTGGTCCTCTTGTCTTTGTTCGGTATATATATATATATGGTCCAAGGCAGTTTGTATTATGAGGATAAAAGTGCTAGAGGAGGAAAGCAATAAAAATAATGAGCAGACAACAAACTGAGAAAATGGAGATTTTTGGATAGTTATCTTGCCTAGGCATGAATGCACTGTGCTCATGATCAGTCCCCCTCCCCTCCATGTTCAATTAAAGAATAATTCACACTGGTGCATGGTTTTCTTAGTCATTTCCATTCCTTTTTATAACATCTTCCCTGATGAAAAAATCTGGCATTATCACAATCTTTCACATTTTTGTAACCCTTGAGTTGTCCTAATATGAATTTTGGGTTTTATTTTCTTATGGCCAAAATTGCCATAACAAGTTTTGCCTTCTGTTCCAAATATATCTTGCTCTATTGTATGTGCCACCTGCTCAGCAGAATATGAGGTTGAACTGCAAGCTGAGTAGGTAAATATATTAACCATGCTGAAGTAGAATTACATGGGGCAAAGGGAACCAGGGAAAGAAATGGGTTTTTTAGCCATAGGTGGAAATGCATAGAAGGGATGCCAAGTCAACCACTAAAAAAACAATAGAGGAGTAACCCCTAATGCAGATTTCTTACAAGTCAGGTTAGCTTTTGGTAAGCTTGCCACCAGGTCTACCTGAAATGTTCTCTGTTCTTGATATATATTGTAGGTTTTGTTAGATACAAAATACACAGTTCAAAAAAGAGCATTATGCATTCCTAATTTTAAGTAATTATAAACAAGTGATTGTTTTATGTTAGCATGCATACAAATGTCTGATAACAATGTGAAAAGTAAAATGGAGCTTGTCCAGAATCTGCCGCTCAGTTCTAACTACTGAAATTGTTGGCCAAGCACTGTCCCTTTTTAATGAAATGAGAACCAAATACTGTCCATTTGAATAGAAGTGCCAGAAATAAAGACTCCAAGGCTGATCATTGTGGATTACTTATTTTAAATAGCTATCTCCACAAATTAATACAAGATAACAGATATGCCTGATAATAAATAAGACAATCTGGAAGGCCAAACTCTTCCTCTTTCATTGGAATTTTCATCCTTTTCACTGGAAAAAATGAGCCCCATGGCTCATGGAAATGAGCCCCATCATCAAATCACCTAAACAATACATTTAGTTTTTGAAAATACTTGCAAAGCTTAAGTAGAAGTCCACATATAACAAGAACAATTCTAGGTATAATATGTATTTTAACTGCTTTTACCTTACCCCATGGACTCAGCTTTAAGCCAGCACATCTCTCTAATCTAACATAAAGAGCTGAATATAACATTTTTATCCATTTCAATAATATATCAGGAAATCCATAAAATAGCCAGTACTGTAGAAACAATGGCCAGTAAGTTTTATCAAAGGCCTAAGGAAGTTATAGAGCAGTTCTGTTCAAGTTTAGGGCAATCAAGTCCACAACTAATCAGATATTATCAGCTCCATGTCTGTTTTTGATAAATCCCACCTGGTCAGGATTTACCAAGGATCAAATAATTTTTTGTAATCTATTAGCTAAAATAGCCATCAATATTTTAGTGTCAACATTATATCAGGATATAGGGTGGTAGCACAACAATTATGGTTCTTATCAGGATTACGTAACAACATAATATAGGCATCATTTAATAATGAAGAGAGAGAATCAGATTCTAAAATATGTTTGTGTTCCAACAGACTGGAAAAAGCTTTGTATCATTCAGTTGGAAACCCATGGGGTTCATATGCAGGGAAACACTGAAACTGACTACTATGTCAATTACCTGTTCAAATGCAAAGTTTTCATTTGCAGAGGAAACTTGAGTTCAGACACGGATTTCAAAGGCTAGGAACCTGCTGGAGCTGATAGGCTTCAGCTGCCATTGCTATTCCACTGAAGTAAATCCAATCATAAATGAACTGTAATCCCTAATCCTAAATAAATTGTCATTAAAAGAATTAATTTGAATGAATGTAATTAAACTTAATGTGTTTTATAGTGATTTGAGAATAAATTTAATGAGTTTATTAGAATGAATTTAATTTAATTTAATCTGAATAAACAACATTTTCCAACCTCTCCAACAGTAGAAAAACAGAAAGAGGTTGGCCCTTAAGCAGTGGACGCACCTGAAAAATGCCTCCGCAACCCCTACCATAGTTGCCAACTCTTGCCAGAAGGTTTCCTGTTATTAACATCAAATGTTCAGCTACCTAGGAACATAGACAGCAGATGCAGCAGCTCTTGGAGTGTGGTGGTCATCAGATTTAATCCTTCCTGCCCCATACGTATTTGGTTAAAGTATAAGGGGGTGTTTGAACACCCTAACTGGAGTTTGATCACCAAATAAAAGTAGATCTAAATAGTATTATTCATGTGTTTTATTAGTGTAGTCATTTATTTGATTGATCGGAGTGGGTCCTACCTTTATTGGGCCAGCAAAATATCAGAACAAAGCTGATTTATTTGTCCCCAAGATGCTTCTTCACATTGGGTGCTGGGATGGAGAGAAAAACAGATTTTTCTTTTTGTTCATGGATCGCATGGCTGTGGCTGTTGGTGTCATACATATACAGTTCCCTTATGGATATTTGCTGTTGTGCAACAGACATATTCAGTTCATTGTTGCTAAAGGGGGATTTCACAAGTCTAAATACTTCACCTGCAGTTCCACACTTGGATAGTGCTTATGTCAGTGCCTTCAATGGATCATGTCTTTGACTAGGACTTTAGAAGTAGCCACTGTGCATTTCCCATAGCTTTATGGAAAATTAAGCAAGTACACTGTGAGTTACACAAATGGTTTCACAATGTCAGAATTCCGTAGAAAGATAGTCTGGCACAATTGCTGTGTAACTACGTGAAGGTAGATTTACATTATGCAAGTATGATGAAGGATTTCAGCCAGTGTTTATTTTATGTTACATATGTAGAGAAGCAGGAGGAATGTGCATACACATGGTAAAGAAGGAGTAGGCAACTGTGGGAGGCTAGGGTGGCACATTAGTCACATAGAGACCTCGGAAGGATGCTCACCTCTACCACACCCACACAGCAAAAACCAATCTTTTTTTGCCCCCAGCTGCCCTCTATGGGAATCATTTTTTAGATGCTTAGCCTGCAGAAGAAAAGATTGAGAGACAACATGTTAGCCATCTCAGAATACCCAAAGAGACATCACACAGAAGATGCAGCTTGTTCTCTACTGCTTCAGAAACTAGGTCATGAACCAATGGGTTCAAATTACGAGAAAAGAGATTCTGCCTGGGAAGAACCTCTTCACTGTAAGATCTGTTCAACTGTAGAAGGTGGAGGACTATTCTTAACTGCTTCCCTCCTATTTTAAAACTACCACCACCTGCTTCTGGCCCATGCCAAAATGCCTAACCTGGGTTTTATTCTTCATTATCAGTGCCCTGAGTAAATGGAGGGTGAATTTTAGAAATATTCCACACACACACGCACACAAACACCCTGCCCCTGGCAACATGCAGGAGTTCATTGGCAGCTGCCACGGGGCTTCTTTGGCAAAGAAAGCAACACAGAACCAGAGTTCTCTCAAAGCAACACTTTGCCTCAGGCAACTCAGCTTCCTTAAATTAGTCACACCACACAGATGCACAAATCTTGTTTCTTGCTGGTGGCATTCAGCTATTCTAGCTCCAAGCATGCAGACTTTTTGGAAACTCTCTGACAATAATTTCGTATTTGTTTCACTTCCGACCCCACCTCTGCCTCATCAGGAATATTTTATCTTCACTTGTTCCCATGTTCTCCCATTGTTTTTGTGATTTATTTTCTTCTGATTTGTTTCTCTGACCACTTTTTAAAAGCATTTCATTGTGAGCATTGTTTCATTTATATTGTTCCCCACATTTGCCTAGTATTGCAGGGTTTGGCAGCAATCCTCCCTCCCTCTGCATCCTTTTTAGCTTAGCTCTGTGCTCATCTCAAGTGCCTATATTTTATGTTTTTTCTCTTCCCTCTCTGCACACAGTCCCCTGGCTTCACTTTTCTGATGATTGCTCTTTATCTTCCTGATTCAGTTTTTCTTTGTGTGCATTTCCTACAGCAGAACACAATACAAATCATTTGTATTTTTGTGGAGTACTTTTTTTCCTATTTGGAGAAAAGTTTGCATTGTACTTGTCAAAACCTCTTTTCTCCTTGATCATCATCCGTCTCTCCCCTGCCCTCTTTAACTGCTTCCCTCCTATTTTCAGTACATTCTTATCACTCTGGAGTAAGTCTTATTACAGTGAATTTTCAATCCACATTTCTCTTTCCTCTCTGTTTTTTTTTTTTTTATTTTGTTTTGATATCCGTGTCTGTGTGTGTCTGTGTGTGTGGTTTTGTGGCATTTCTGTGAATTTAAATATTCAGTTCCTTTTGCAGTTTATTGAATCTTTAACTTTGAAATCCATCACTCACTCTTCAAAGGGCCAAATTCTTCAAACCCTAGTGGGCTTTCTGGACGGACGGGTTGATCCTAGTTTGATCCCTTCAGTTCTAAAGTTATAGAAAAAGGTAAGAGGCACCCAGCAGGATCAGACTACTCCTCTAAAATCACACAGTTGCCAGCCAGGTGCCTCTGAGAAACTCATAGGCAGGATGTGAGAGCAAGCATTCATAATCCTTTAGATATTTGAATTTCTCACATGATTAGAAGTGTGTGTGAGACTTTGGAAGTAACTCATTGCTAATAACAAGCTACTTTTAGATACCTAATTTCTCCAGAAACAAAGGTTTGTCTGAAAGACAATTGCTGGAGTCCTATATGACCTCTTACACAATATAACTTTGCAAATACCTAGCTAAGTAGCAGAGGTGCTAAAAACACCCAGTTACTGAATTATGAAGAAGCATACTGGAACACCGTCAAGAGTGCTTGATGCCCATGTTGGAAGCCACAGTTCCTTTGTCTTTGGTGATATCTTAGCTTTTAGTAGTTAGTGTAGTCAATTAATTTAGTTTAGTTTAGGGTTGTCAACTTTATATGTTTAGTTTAGGGTTTGTTTAGTTTTGGGTTGTCAACCTTGTATGTTGTTTTATTATATTAATAGATATTTGTTGCTGTGTGGAGTTTATCTTTTTTTGTTATATGTTAATAACAACTTTTTTAAAAAAGAGTGCCTGATATCCATTGATATCTGATGCTCATTGGGACTGATGCAATGTGCATTGGGACTGATGTGCATTAACCCCGTTGAGCGTCAGACACCAGTGTGCACTGGACACTTTGCTGGCTCTGCTATGTAGCAGCATAACAGCAACCTCTATTGGATGCAGATGTTGTGCAACTGCACAATTCTAATTCCCACAGTCCACTTATGAAGACACAATGCCCCCAAAGGATTCTAACCCTCTTTTCTCTATACAAACCTACCAGAGTCTTCAGATCCGTAGAGATCTTTCTCTTGTGACCACCACCATCACAGGCTTGTATTGCTAGAACACAGAAGAGAGCCTTTCCCACCTCAAGCTTTGTTTATTGCTACAATTCAATACTGAAAATCTGTGTTGCTTCATCATCTACCAATGTCAATTGTGCTAATAATGTCCATCTAGACAGAGGATGAATAAGAAAGAGAAGAATAGGTGTGCATACACATTTTTTGTAAAAAGGAGATTCACTGTCATAGACTAGGGGGGAAGCAGCCGAGGGCGTCTTGCACAGCGGCGCACCGTCGGCTCAGAAGTCAGTGAAAGTGTGCCCTAAAAGCGTAGGGTGCACTTTCACTGACTTATCCACCGCAGCGTGTGCGGATGCTGCAGCGGGAGGTTGCCCTCGGAGCGCCGGCCGTGCAGAGGGCCGGCGGATCCGAGGGCAACCTCACGAGGAGGAAGGGGCGTCGAGCATGCAGCTGCCCCTCCTCTTCCTTGCCTCGAGGACAGCGCAATTAGCCGTCTGCCAAGGCCCTTTGTTAACTGAGGTATGCCTGTACAAATACAGCTGAGTGTTCAGATCTATACATGATTAGATTTCCATGTCAGAGAGGAAGGTCAAGAGTAGAAACTAACAGGAGATGAACAGGAATGAAATCCAGTAGCACCTTCAAAAATAACTGTGCAAAAGAAATTTCTAATATAATCTTTCATGGATTACAGTGCATTTCCTTAGATGCAATGGGTGAACAGATCACTGCCAAGACACTAGGGCCATCTGACTGGCCATAACTGGAAACATAATGTTAGACTAGATGGGTCTTTGGCCAGATCCAGGAAGCCATTTCTTCTGCTCTTACGCTTATGAATAACTTTCTCACCAGGAACATACACAATGTTGGGTGCTTTTTAACTTAGAAAAAATTGTAAGGTGAGACAATGATAAGATTTGCGTAAAAGTTTGCATGCTGTTACTCCCCCCTCACCTCCATCTTTCATAAGATTAATACTGCTGAAGCTGAATGGCAGAAAATTTAGGATAGATAAGAAGCAGTTCTTCAAAAAGCACTTCTCCAAACTGCAGATTTTGCTACCACAAGATAGAATGATGGCCCCCAACACGGTCATCTTTAAAGAGAGATTAGACAAATTCAGGGATGATAAGGTTATTGATGACTACTGATTGACTCTATATTACTTTCAGATTCAGAAGTAGTAAGGCCCTCAACTTCAGTTGCTGAGGAATATGAGCAAGACAATGTGGTTGTACTAGTCTGTTTGGCCACTGTTTGAACAGAATGCTAGACTAGATAGGTTTTTGGTCCAATCTCTCTCCACTGTTCTCATTACATGCTCTTAGCAGCCTTTTATGACACTAAGACCAAGGTTATTTGCAAGTAAATATAGCCCTGTAAACACAGTATGCCTTTTGCATAGCCGCCAACTACTTTGACAAGGACAGACTTGATTCATCCTCTGCTGTCCCACTTTTCCAGCTGGTTTTAAAATGTCCCAGTTTTTCCCCTTCTCCTCCCACTTTCCCCCTTTCTCCCCAGCTTTCTTCAACTGCTGCACACTCTGACAGAGAAGGCTCAATGTCTCAGAAAAAGCAGTTTGCACTCAATTAACCCAGCAGAAACAAGTAAAGAGAGCATAGTATTACCCTTCCTGGTCAGCTAAGGAAAAAATAATCTGTTGCAGTATCTCCTAGCCACGTGCCAGAACTGGAGGTTGAGAAAGAGTTATGGGCAGGGCTGTGTTAAATACAGGTTTACATAGAATTAACCCATAAATGAGGTTGTCCCCTGAAGTTCAACATGATTCCGTGTTCAAGTCATGCCTCCTACCAACTTGTCTGTAGGGAAGAGAGAAGAATTCTGCAATGACTTTTTAATCTAGTGTGATGCATATATCATATCCATCAGAGCCATCTGCCTTCAACATATCTAGAACAGCAACCCATGTAAAACCACAGGCTTCTTGCAGGCTTCTCAGCACAAGTTCATACTTTTACAAGTTAAGCTGCTGGAGTTTGCCTCTGTTTTTACCAATTTGAATTTGGATTAAAAATGCTGCTGTGCTTGGGAATACTGTCCTGCTCCTCATGCATGCCCATATTTTTGTTTGCTCTGTTCTAGAAATGTGTCACCATTGCCAGATCAAATGGGAGGGAAATTGTTATTTTTGGTTTTGGAATGTTCCAATTTACTTCTCTTGCCTGCTCTGTCATTCCTTTGTGAGTAGTGACTGCATACTTAATCAGCATTTCACTATGCAGCTGTCAGAAATCCAGGGTAGTGATCATCTTTAATCAGCATGCCAGGCTGGTGAATGGCAACAGAAAGTAAAGGGCTGGGTTTTATTTTCAGTATTAAAGACTTGCATTCTTCTTCAGTAACAGTAACACAGCTGCTGTGCATTGTGGGGAAGCCCTTTTAGGTAGAGAAGAAGAAAAGGATAGAAGATAGACGTGTTAGTGGGACAGAAAATTAACAACCCAATTGTCTGTCCTTGGAAAAGTGACTTTCCTGAAATGCAGCTTGTCAGCTGGAGGTTTTGGATGCTGTTGTCTGAAAAAGTAACTTTTCTGAACTCTAGCCCCATTTGCTTACCGGTAGGTGTTCTACAGAGTGAGGATGTGCACAAAGGCCTGAACCTTAGAATTTACCCCTGTTTTAAAGGGAAGGCCCATAGCTGTGTGTTAATAATATAATAATAATAATAAAATTTATTTGTATCCCGCCCTTTGGGAGACCCAATCAGGGGGGGTCACAACAATAAAATCATACATAATAAATCACAACATTTCCACCCACCCCTTAAAACAGTATTAAATCAATAACAAATTAAAACACATTTAAACAATTTAAAAACATATTACATATAACATCTTGCAACAGCAGCATTGGGCCGTGGCAATGTTTGCTCATTCCCTCTGTAGATGGGGTTATGGAAAGATATGTAGATGGTCATTCCCTCTGTAGATGGGGCTATGGAAAGAATCTGCGCTGCAGAAATAATGCAGTTTGATGCCGCTTTAACTGCCATGGCTCAATGCTATGGAATTTGGGAATTTGCAGTTTCTGAGCTATTTAGCCTTCTCTGTCAGAGAGCTCTGGTGCCACAACAAACTGCAAATCCCAGGATTCCACAGGATGGAACCATGACAGATAAAGCAGTGTCAAACTGCATTATTTTGGCAGTGCAGATGAAGCCTCAGATGTTGTGTGCCCTCAAGTGGTTTTCAAATTATGGTGACCCTAAGGTGAACATATCATCTGGTTTTCTGGGGCTGAGAGTGAGTGTCTCACCCAAGGTCACCCAGGGAGCTTCCATGGCTGAGCCAGGAATTGAACCCTGATCCCCAGAGTCGTGGTCCATAGCTCAAACCACTACACCGTGCTGGCTCATTAAAGAAATGAAGAACACATATTTGCTTGGATAACATCCCTGGTTCCATCCTTCACGTCTCCACCTACAGGGTCAGGGTTAAGCTAGAATATTTTGGTGCCTGAGCTAAAGAACAAGGTGGTACCTTTCCCTTCCAAGTCCATATATAGAAGTTGACTGCCTTGAATGTTGAACATTACTTCAGCACTAGCAATGGGATGATGTCCACCTCTGCTCCCAAAGAAAGGTCGTGTGTGTGTGTGTGTCCCCACCAACCATCAGCTTCACTTTAAATTTTAGGGAAATTACCTAAAACTTTGCAAGAAGCTGGGTAATGTTTAGGACGATTGACACCTGTGCATAATGGTAATAACTGAGGAGGGCTCCAGCACTGGACGAATTAGCATTTTATTTAGAAAAATGCATACTGCAATCACACACACACAATAGCAATTCAAACAGACGCAGCATTCAGAGTTAACTGAAATCATAGAATCATAGAATCATAGAGTTGGAAGAGGCCACAAGGGCCATCCAGTCCAACCCCCTGCCATGCAGGAAAAACTCCCAATCAAAGCATCCCTGACAGATGGCCATCCAGCCTCTGCTTAAAGACCTCCAAGGAAGGAGACTCCACCACTTTCCGAGGGAGTGTGTTCCACTGTTGAACCACCCTTACTGTCAGATTCTATGATTCTATGATGGAAATATGGAAACTGTGTAGTGGGGTTTGAGGGGTTTAAAGAGGGCAATATTTATCTTTCCAAAGAGTAGACCACAGAAAGTGAGAGTGGCTGAGACTGGGGTCTGAGGGCAACAAAGTCACAGATCATATGCTGAGGGACAACTGTGCGTAAGGAGGCTACATTTAGGGACCAATATTTATACCTGATAACTAGCCTCTGGGGCTGTGCTTGATGATCTCTAGCAAGGTAACAAGAACCTGGTGGCTTTTCCAGGAATCAACAATGGGATTCAGGATGGGCTGATGACTTTAATTTTAGAACGAAAACAGTGATTGGATGGACAGGGAAGTTGGCAGGAAACAGAGCAGGGGTTTAGCAGAAAGAGCTGGCTTACTCCTTCAGTGCAATAAGACCTTCTTGGTGCAAGAGGAAATGCAGAAGGACCTGGGGTGAGGAAGTAGTCAGCACACCCATTTAGCACTGATCGCAGCAGTACCTAGATTGTGCACATGTCCTCAGGTCTTTGCCCGTTCCTCATGGGAACTTCACCTAGTGTTCCAAAAGGTCATTGGGATCTCTTAAGAACGTGTTGATTCCAGATATGAAAACATGGAGGCCTCAAATACAGTACGGGGTATGCAGGGTGTACTAGCATTGCATTGGAAACAATGGGTTATTTTAGGTAGCCCTGGCCAGAGTGTGTATATACATACAACAGAAGGAGAAAAGTCAAAAAGTGCAGGAGAAACAACTCTAAAGACTGCTACTGTTGTCCAACAGCATCTGCTGCTGGTTTTTCTTAATGGTAGGGATCCTAGTAGCTAGGGTAGGGATGGATCTTAGAGAAGAGTAAGAAGACACTGAGACTGAAGTTGGACTGGAAGATCTGAATACGGAGTGGAATGGGACAATTTTCATTAGAATCATGGTAATAAAGGAACAAGTTATAAATCTCATCAGGGCCAAAGGGAAGGGTTTTGCTATGCAATATACATTATATCCAGTATGGAGTGACTAGTGCTTTAAGCTTGCTTCCACCTAATTGCATAAAATCAGTATTCAATGAAACTCAACTCAACTCAACTCAAATCAATGAAAATATTTTTCAGCAGTATTAAAGGTCTGCCCAGATTTTCTACATAGATCATGCCATCTGGAGTTGTATTATGTGGCAGAAAAACAGCCTAAATTCAGTTCCACAAACAGAGTGTGCCTATTGACTTAATGAAATTTACATATGTGTTGATTTACCATTCTACAATTGAGTCAATGCTTCTACTCTCACTGGGGCTAGTTATTGGGCTTAAACTATTGTTTTAAACTTGGTAACCATGTCAAGAATTTCTGAATATAGATCTGTGATCTTGGCAATTGTGCAAATCTTGCAACAAGTGCAACATAGGACATAAGCAACCACTCAGGATATAGCAACATGGTGTGTTTGTTTAAAAAAAGTTAAACATATTCCATTACTCACATCAGACCACAGTCAGTGAGGCCTGCAGGGATGTGAAAGTTTGATTTCTCTCCCTTACCAGCTTTTGCCATAATGCTATTAAATAGTATTTTAGAGTGCTATAACAAGTTGCAAATCTGTGGCCAAACCTTGATTCTGAAATTATTATGCTTCATATAATTTCTAGGTGTCAATTCTAGGTGTGTCAGACCTTTAATTCAATAGAAGTTTGAAATCCAGGACTCCTTCTCGAAAGAGTAGTGACAATTACAGTAGTGAAAATCTTCAGATAAACCAAAGACATGTCAATACTCTTTGCACATTTTCTGCTCACTGTTGTGCTACATATCTTCCAGCTGTGCTGCTGTAAAGAAGGCTAGTCTCCATAGACAGGATTTCTGACATTCATTTCTACAATTTTTGATCCTCCAGTTTCTTTCATGCTAAGGGACTTTAATCCTGTTGAAAATACTGATTTTCTGCAATCAAAAGAAAGCAGATTAAAGCAGCAATCATGCAACACCAGGCTTAATAAAGCAATATATTGTATCTCAAAGCCCTTCTCTATGGATTTCTATAAAGTTTGTTCAGAAATAAACCATTTTGTCCATTTAACCTCTGTTGATTGCTTCATGTTCTGTATGGCTGGACAATTAATCATGAATTGCATCTTAGCTGTCAGTTCCTGTTTCCATATCGTAAGGGAGGGACTCAAATTGCTGATTTCCGGTTTGTTTTTTACTTTTCATTTATAAAGGGTGAAATAGCCCCATTCACTATAAAAGAACAAAAACATGCATCTGATTAAAAGATACAGAAGATATGGAAAGGCTTACTAATGCTTTCTCAGTCCAGTCTGGACAGGGTGGTGTTTTGTTTTATTAAAAGCCACAACCACATATTAGTTTTGGGAGTGAGGGAGATTAAATTGCCCAGAAACTGCATACCCTCCAACAATTCATAGATGAAATCCAAGACCCTTGTGGCCAAGCAACATTAGAGTGTGGTCAAGATGGCAAAAGTTATTAATGAGGAAGAACACGCAAACCAGGAGAGGCTACAGCAGTTTGTTTTTGCTTGAGTCTACTAGGGTTGCATCTACATGAAATAATTAATGCAGTTTGACACCACTTTAACTGCCATGAATCATTGCTATAGAATTCTGGGATTTATAGTTTTGTGAAATATTTAATCAGATAGCTCTGATGAAACAACAAACTACAAATCCCAGGATTCCATGGCATGGAGCCATGACACTTAAAGTGGTGTCAAATTGCATTAATTCTTCAGTGTGGCAGCAACCTCGGAAAGTCAAGATTTTATCAAGTCCCAGAATCTATCAAGCCAACAGCCATCAAGGGATTTTAGGAGATGTAATACAAAAAGTAACTTATTTAAGTTCTGAATCAATTGGTAGGAATTCCAAATCTAGTTGATAAGTGGGAGATATTTATCCACCAGAATATTCTGTCCTGCTGTTTTCTGTTATACCATTTTGGAAAAATGATTAGTCTGATCCTACAATGAATGTTTGTTTTAGAAAACCCCATAACTCTGCAGAGGTTCTCAAGAAAGCTTTGACTCCCAGATTATCTGCATTAATATACCAAATATAGTTTTGGTGTTCATGCTGTGAAGCATTCAAATCCACTGGAGAATTTTAAAGCAAAACATAGCAATGGCCCTGTTCTTTTTGTGATGTGATATGTGAATGAGATATTGCACCATGCTGCTATTAAGAGTGGCTAAATGATTTGATAATAAAGTTACTGATGGATGGGAACATTCAAATCCAGGAGGTTCATTTTTATGTTACCAGTAAAACTTTAAAAATGACCTAGCACCTCATTCTGATTTCTGTAATATAAGGCAACCAAAGTTTATATTTCATCATTATAGAAAGATTTGTTTCCCTTCTCCCAGTGAATGGTCATCACTGTCAATACATCATTTCTGTAGCTCATGTTACCTTTAATAATAGCATGAATATGCTTGGATCTGCCTGCTCACAAATTTGTTTTTAGAGATTGCTTAGTGATGCCATAGAAAATGCTGCCACGCTAGAGCAGGAGTGCCCTTCTGGACTGCAAAAGTGACGAATGGATAATGACCAATCCCATTATATCATTACCTGTATTATCAGGAGAGATTATAGTCTCTCCCATTTGTAAACAGCATTAGTTCTCAACTTTAGCACAAACCTGTACATGTCACATCTTCTGGGGCAGCACAGAACAGCAAATAGATCTCTTCAATAATTTTTATCAATTTCTATTTTAAGCAATAAGTAACAGGAACTGGGGGCTTGTGGAAAAAGATTGCTATAGACTAGATGAAATAAAATAAATAAGTATTCTGCACTTGGTCCCAAAGAAAATTGTCATATAACCAGAAGCATCCCTATCACTTGTCTGTCCAGCCTGGCCAATCTCTAAGGAAGAAGATTCCACATCCACTCTAATTAGGGGCCATTTCACAACCATCCATAATTTGCACTATGATTTCACTTCAACTGCCACAGTTCCATTCTGTGGAATCCTGGGGTTTGGAGTTTAGGGAGAATTCTTAGACAGAGAGTTCTAATGCTTCCCCAAACTGCAGACCCCAGAATTTCATAGAATGCAGCTGTGACAGTTAAAGCAGAATCATAATGCTATATTTGTGTAGTGTGAAAGGGCTCTGATTTGTACAACACTGAATTACTGTAGTAAAACTTACCTAATGCTCAGCCTATATCTATGAGTATGAGATTTAAAATCTATCTTTTTCTCCTTTCCTTTGCAGATTTCAAGGAACAATTGTCACCCTCTTTTTCTTATTTCCTGGATATTTGGCTGACCTTGTCGTGTAGTAATCACTCTGTTCCGTCAAATGGTCTAATGGACTTCATGTGTGTTCAAGACTAGTCCAATTGCTTAAATACCATCTGATGGTGATCTTGGGTGGTGTCATGGTGGCCACAACTCAAGAGGTTCATGAAGCAACTGGGTGATTCATGCCATGACATTTTCCATGTCACACCATTAGCTAGCATTCATGAGCCAAGACCTGCAGTAATCCATCTTATGCAAGGACACATATTGGCTTATGTGTTCATTTTGTTAGCAAAGGGGAAGGATGAAATATATGAGCCTGTATGGTGAAAGATGCATATCCATCCATTCATCTTTTCATCCATTAGATGCATATTCCTCCAGTCCCATAACTGCTGAATCAGCATAATACCTCTCAGCTTGGAGGCTAAATTTCTGCAGGCTTCTCTGTGCTTCTCATTTAGGGTGTATCCTATTTAATGGAAAGCAACCTGTCCTTTGAAGTCTTGTCAGAAGACAGCTTGCTATTTTGAAGGCATTTTCTATTTGAAGGATTCTCCTGCCTACATCCAGCTTACAAAGAACTATCAGAATGGAGATCACGGACATTAAAGCTTTGACTTCCAAGCTTGGACAGCAGAGTAAGCAGTAGTTCTTCACCAATATGAAGAAAATGTGCATACAGCCCTCTGTATCCATGGATTCTGCATCCATGAATTCAACCATCCACAGCTTAAAAATATTCAAAAAGAAATTTCCAAAAAGCCAACTTGATTCTGCCATTTTATATAAAGGACACCGTTTTACTATCCCATTGTATATAATAGGACATAAGTATCCATGGATTTTGATATCCATGAGGGGTCCTGGAATCAAACCCTAGTAGATGTGAAGAACCCATAGTATTTCTATTTCAATGATAATGAGGCTAAATTTATATCTATATATAAATACTTTTTTATGCAAACTTACAATATCTTTTTTTTCCTTTTGCAAACTTTTTT
>CM034710.1:119756161-119769890 GCA_020142125.1 Phrynosoma platyrhinos | reverse complement strand
ATGCCTTTTACAATGTCTTTTGCTCAGTCTCAAAGATATTCCAAACTAATATGGCTATGTCTCTGAATTATACTGAGTCAGATCTTGGGTCAGCTAGCTCTGTTTGTCCATGCTGGTGGGCAGTGATTTTCTAGCATTTCTCATAATAGATCTTTCCTAGGATTGCACAGAGATGCCAAGAACTGAAACTTAGACTTTTGATATGCAATGCCTGTGCTCTGTCACTGTTGGACAGACTACAGTATTTTCTGTTTCTCTCCCTTATGAAGTGAGCCAAATGCCACTCCTCTACAAATTTAGAAACCCTACTAGCCCATTGGCATGTTGTTCCCCAAAGTATTGCCTCTTCTTGCCTTCTGGACCTTAATTGCTTTTCAGATTGTATGCGTACATCACTAGTAATCTACATCTTCATTTTCTAGCCCGTGTAGTAATTGAGCATTCACTCATTGTTCTGCCTACTTTTCTGTCAACACTTATTAAAATGAAGCAATTAACTATTGTCTTAAATGGAGTTTAGAGGTAAGGCTCATTAGTTTTAGGCTCATTACAATTAACTGGGATGATAAATGTAGAATTGCTTTATTGCAATCCCTGTGCAGAAAAGTTGCAAGCCTTGATTATCTTGTGTAAATGTTCATTCAACACACTGTGCTTAAAATAATGTTTCTGCTGGGCCTGCCTGCTTTATGGCAAAATTCAGTAAACTATAAAGTGGATGCTATTAAAAACACTAAATCGCAGGTTCTCCTTGGAAGTGCTAATGTGTGCACATAACAACCAAGTTTCCATGCACTTTACCCCCTATGAATATCCGCTGACATCTAATGGGGCTCATTCTTTGAGTCTTCTGATGGCAATCAGTTGTTTTCAAATGCAGCTTCCACTTTCTTCTTCACTCTGATTTCTCTCTGTTTGATTTCATGTGCTTCCTAGCTATATAAAGAATGGCAATTTGTCTATTTTGTTGGGAGGGTTCTTGCATTACCTTTAAGGCTATTATTTTATACAAAGAATAATCAGTGTATAAGAGGGCAAAATATTAAATGCTATATTGGGATCTAACAGTGGGGTAAAGGTTTACATCTCCTTTTCAATTGTTTAACAATCATTTGGATCAAGGATCTACCTTCTGTGGATGGGGAGGAGACTGGTCATGAAAGGTACCTCTATGTGATGTTGTGGGCTTCTTCTCTCACTTGTAATCCACTTCACCACATTCAGCATCTGCTGCTGCCAACTCTTTGCATAGCATTTGTAGGGTTACTGCAATTGTTTCCTTGAGGAAGATGGCCAGGGAATACCCTTTCCAAAAAACCCATCTGCAGGTATTTATATCTAGATCTAAGAAATCCTGGTTTAAAATCTTGATAACTAAACTAGTATTAAACCAAAGCCCCATTCCCATCCCCATTCATGATGTGATGAAAATTATGGCTTTAAAAAAGAACAGAAGTGCTGAAGTTGATATGCAAAGGGAAGGGACTATGGCAGAGGAAATATGATGGCTGCATCTGCTCTGCAGAAATAACCCAGTTTGACACTGCTTAAATTGCCATGGCTCAATGCTATGGAATTCTGGGAATTGTAATTTGTTATGGCACCTGAGCTCTTTGACAGAGAAGGTCAAATGCCTCACAAAACTACAGTTATTCCATAGCATTGAGCAAAGGCAGTTAAAGCAGTCTCAAACTGGATTATTTCTGCAATATGTTTTGGACCAATGTGATGTACATGATTTTTTCATTTCCCTACTTTTCCCTCACAACATTCCTGTAGTGTAGGTTGGGCACAATGTGTGTAAAGCAGTTTCAAACTGGATTATTTCTGCAGTGTGTTTTGGACTATAGTTTGACATCTAGTTCACTAAACCTTCCAAATTAGAATTTTTTAAAAAAAACAAATAAATGCAAATATATATGATACAAACAATAAAAGCTTAGACACAAAAGCAAACAAATAAATAGAAAAATGTTGTGAGGAAATAGGGTACAATTGCTTTAAAATTTCTGGGCATATAAAAGGATGGTAAACATCTGTTGAACATCCCTTGGGAGAATATTTCAGAGATGGGGTGCCACCATAGGAAAGGATCACCTCTTTGATAATACATTAGGTATTTCTCCTACTGATGCTACTCTGTATTCTTTTAAAATTTTGTATTTTTATGACAGACCTGTAAAGACACTTGTATTAATTATTACATTTTACTACAAAATATGGTACAAATTAATCAAACACCACAAGAGTCCTTAACACAATATCTTTTCTGTTTCATTGCTAAACTTTTTTTTAAAAAAAAGACATCTGTGCTGTGACTCATTTGATAAAATATATCCAATAGGAAAGGATCAACTCTTTTATAATACATTAGGTATTTCTCCTACTGATGCTACTCTGTGACATTCTTTGTAAAATTTTGTATTTTTACAACAGACCTGTAAAGACACTTGTATTAATTATTACATTTTACTACAAAATATGGTACAAACACCACAAGAGTCCTTAGTACAATATCTTTTCTGCTTCAATGCTAAACTTTTTTTAAAAAAAGACATCTGTGCTGTGACTCATTTGATAAAATATATCCAGCATGTGTGTAATCTTCATTTTAATGATCTTCTTGTTTAAGCACAAGACTTAGCTCAATATGAGTAAAAACATAATTTAACAAATCTCTCAAGTTTTGATGTTCTGAAAGAACTAAAGAATGCTCAAGATGTGAATGAGATTTACATAATTTAGCTTTTATGTTTTTGGCTTAATCCTGCACACAGTGAGGCCTCCTATATCCCATTGAAGCCAATGAGATTTAAGCAGCCAAACTGTGCTCAGGGTTTCTGATAAATAACTGCTGTTATTTATCATTTCTATAGCACTTGTATAGAGTACTTTGCAATTCCGCTCAGTCTTTAACAACAGTTTCTGTGTGATAACATTAAATTGTAGCTGACAATTACAAGACCACCCACAAAGTTTCATTTCTGAGTAGAGATTAAAGCCCAGGGCTGCTATCCTAACATATGTATTAGGAAGTAGGTCTCTTTGAAAACTCATAGGAAGTTGTATTGTATAAGGTCAGTCTGTTTGTCCATCTCCTCCAATATTGCCCATTTGACAGTTCAACATCTCTGGCAAAACTAATAATATAAAATAATCTAAATTGTTTTCATTATCTACTACCCAGTCATGATCTTTGGTGTGCAAAACATACTCGATTACTAAACTTTTGCCCCTTCCCCAATGGTGTGCTTCATCTTTCCCCTGGACCATGAATTGAACCCAAGAACTCTTGCACCCAAACTGAGAATATAGCTTAAATCAGCCTTCTCCAACTTGATATGCTACAGATGTGCTGGGCTACAACTCCTGGTTGGAAAATATTGCTCTAGGTTAATGAGATGGACACAATGAGACTTGATTTTTGAAACCTATGAGTAGGGATGTTGCAGTATTCTAGAAAACAGCATTCTTTCCCCTTGCAGCATTATTTTTCTGACAGTCCTCCTTTCGAAGTGATGATATACCATCCAGTAACATCTTGTGCCCTTCACATGAATGGGGTATTGAATCTGCTTAAAATTTTAGGATATTTTAAAACTGCTATCCAAGCCCTACATGCCTTAGATAGCTCTTTTAAACTTTGGTTTAAAACCAGAGTAAATTGATCCATACCTCAAAGGCACCAAATCCCTGTCTGGTCTCAAAAGCTAAGTACAATCAGTCTTGGTTAGTACTTGGATGGGAGACTGCCAATGAATACTGGACTCTCTTTTAGAGGAAGGAACTGGCAAACCCATCTCTGAGTGAGATTCCCAAAGAAAAACCTTTGACATTCATGGGGTCACCATAGGTTGACAGGTGACTTAGAGGCACACACAGACATTGAAATGGAAACCACCAACAGCCATAGATTCCATCCCAGTTTTAGCTTTTGCATAAACATTAGCCATTCCCCCCCCCACTTAAAAATCTATTTTTCCAAATATTCACCTCTCCACAATTGTTTTCAACCACTACTGTTTGTTTCTGACTGTTACTCCATAAGCAATTTCCCATCTTCATTGCATCTGCTGCTCCTTCCCTTCGTAGATCATCTGACTGGTTACACTCAAACAGGAGTCACACAGTGAAGGAGCTCCTATCACAATGCTATACAGAATATTCAATTTTATTGCATCTTGTGGTCACTGCATGCAAAGGACAAGTGAGAGCTGGGTCCAGTGAAGACAAGATGAATGACTAAAGGAGTGTTTTTGCAAGAACTTGTCCTCTGTTCTCAAGATAACCTCCACACACATAATAGTTTAGTCAGATAAATCCCCTCAAGATTTCTCCCTTCCCAGTTAAAGTGGTGTCAAACTGCATTATTCCTACAGTGTAGATGCATCATCAGAGTGGGTCACAACTAAAGAATTTGGTACTGCTTTAATTTCTATGACTGTGTCCTATGAATTCCCATGATTTGCAGTTTGCTGAGGTCTGTGGAATTCTTTGCTTGAGAGCTCTGGTGTACCCTCTTTAGCTACAGCAAGAAATTCTGGCTACCATAGCAAGCTGTAAAAACCAAGATACCTTAGGCTGAAGTTATGACAGTTAATGTGATCTCAAACTGGTACACTTGTGTGAATATTCATTCTCTCTGGCAGAGATTTTTAAAGTACTGCACTGATTCCCAGAATTTGGTAGGATAGTACCATGACAGTTTAAGTTATATCAGATTTAATTGTACAGTGGATATATTTATAAACAGTAAATTCATTGTGGTCAGCCCCAAATTCATTGCAATTGGGTCTATGTCATATGTCTAGTATTGATTGGAAAGTTTTATTCTATTAATAAAAATGCTAAGTATCATTCTTGCTGTGCGTACAATTAAGTTATAATCCCTGTACCTCTTTCTCTCTATTTAGATTATCTGTTCCCTACATGCCAGCCTCATTCCCTTCTTCTCGATACAGATGCCAGGAATGACTTAGCAACTATAGTATCTCACATGTGTATATTTTAAAATACACTCTTGCACAAATGGGATCCACTGATTTGCAGGATTAGAGCTGCTGACCCTGCTTTATATCCTCATCTAAACCAAGTGATTGGAAATCATTACTGGCTCTCTGTGAGATGTCCAAAGGGAATTGAGTCTTAGCAGGTTCATCTGAATCCCTAATGTACTTTAATCCCTAAACATGCAGGGTTGAGATGTATTGATATGACGTAATGCTATTCATAATTAGGGAGCTCAGGGTAGGCAGAGGACTTTCAGTGTAAATCCAGCATCTCTCATGGAATATACTTAATAAAATAAAGGAGGGGGAAACAGAATATAGCAGGCCACCACCAATGTAATAACACTTTCTACTTTCTGCTTTGTTTCTGCAAACAGTCCCATCCAGCTTTAACAGCTCAGGCTCAAGGGAATTCTGGAGACTGTAGTTTTGTGAGATATTTAGCCTTCTCTGTCAGAGAATTCCCAGGATTCCCTACCACTGAGCCAGGGCAGTTAAAGTGGTCTCAAACTGGATTATTTTTGCAGTGTGTTTTGGACCAATATGATGCATATGGTTTTCTCATTTCCCTACTTTTCCTCACAACATTCCTGTAGTGTAGGTTAGGCAGGATGTGTGTAAGAGAGTGGGGAGGTAGATACAAACAGAAAAAGATTGTCAGACATTACCCAGTATGTTTCATGGCTCACTAAAGAGCAGCACAAGAATCCCTGATCCCTGTCCAGAACTCAGTACCTCCATTATATATGTTTGTTCCATTCAAATACTACCTTTTAAGATGTATCCCCATAATATTTTAAGTATAAGTCTAATAAGCACGACATTTGAACATTCTTTTATGGTTTTTATTGTCCATTTATATTGCTTTTAAAAAATATTGTTGAAAGCTGCTCTGAACTCTGGGCACAGAGTGGAAAGGCATGACGTATATCATCTGAGGTTAAAAAATAGAAATGAAGAAGCTCTTAGTTTAAATGGAGAGAGAGGCAACAGATCCAACTGAAATACACTTGCAAGCAAAATTCTTCAGGGGTGGCAGTTACAGAGCATGGGGCTATTACTTATTTTATTACAGCTTGCAGAATTTCCTAACCAATAATGCGACCATGCTGAAAGGGGAGATTTGAGAATTGGACTCCTAAAATGTAATTTTCCCAGGTTCTTGGTGGCTCCACACAGCCCAAACTGAGAACACACCAAAAACATGCATGGAGATTGGTCAAGCTGGACCGTAAGCATTGCTTGGTGCTTACCAGCCCTTAGCTTGAGAAAGAAAATTGAAAAAAAAAAAGAAAAGAAAAAAAAGAAAAATGGTCCAAAACCCCTGATTAGAATAATTCTGGACTGATGAGAGTCTTCATACTTTGGGACTTACTCTGCACAAAATTTGGATGTGGTTGCTTTGTGCAGAACACAATTTGCACATGGTTGTTTCATGCATTTTCTGTGCAGGAAACAGTATTCTACATAGAAATGAGATTTTCCTGCACAGAAAATGCTGTGCAGAAAATTCTGTATTTAGAGACTTTTACAGTGTAAAATTCACATGTGGGTGATTTTTGTAAAAACTGTGTTTTTGCACAGGAAACAGCATTTTCTTTGCAGAAAATGATATTTCTATGCATGGATATTATTTTATTCACAGAAAATGCTGTTTTCTGGACAGTAAGTGCTGTTTTTGGTGCAAAACAACAATGTGCAATTTTTGTACAAAATAAGACTTATTTATGAATGATCGTAGAAAACTATATGGTTTTTGAAGACTTACAGCAGGAAGAAAATTCCTAAAATTACTCATTGCTTCCTCTGAGAAGAAACATGGTGAAGAATTACATCTAAGCAATTTGAATAGGTGCAGTAGTGGCTGGTGCTTCTCATGAATCCTCCCCAGATTTCAGTTTATACAAGTCCTAAATACCCCAGACAGTAAGGGTAGCTGATTCCTTTTATGTCAATCATACAGGAAATCCACTCTAGGTTGAACCCATACTCTAAAAGTGTTGAATCTATTTGGGAAATAAGTTCCAGCACTTTGGATAGTCTCTTAGACCAGGGCTAGGCAACCTTTCCCCTTTAAGGGCCGAGGGACTTCAGCTCCCAGAAGCCTCAGCCATGTTGGTCAATAGTCCCATGTTGGCCAATAGCTCCTGGGATTCTGGGAGCTGAAGTCCCTCGGCCCTTAAAGGGGAAAGGTTGCCTACCCCTGTATTAGACCATCAAATTATAAGCCAGAGCAGATTCTCAGCTCTATTGATATAGAAGCTATTTGACACTCCTGAACAGGAGATGCAGGTAAACAGACCTACTAAGAATTCAAGGTGCTATAAATGCCTAATCTGAAATCTGGCAGTAGGTTGAGGTCAACAGGATTAAAGTTATGCTAAAATTAGTGACATGTTTCAAGAGGCTCTAGATAGCCATGAGGTTTGATTGAAAACTTCAGTAGTCAATCTTCTTAATGATTTCCTGTTGCATTTTCAACATTTTCCCCTTAGATTCACAGACAAGAGCAGAATGTTGTTTTGCTACATGAACCAACACTCCAACCACTTTGATGTATGTTTTCTGCTCTATATCCAGCCCAAGATTATCTGTCTCCATCTGTTATCTATCTATTTTGGCAACATGACCTGTACATCACCCTGCTTTCCTGTCATTTTGTAGACCAGTTTTTTTCCATTCAGTGGCTAATATACCATAGCTCTTTATTGGAAGATCAAAATCCACAGCCTAAGCACACCTGTAACAAGCACTTTAGAAAGGCATGTATGTAGCAGGGTCAGGACCTAAGCTTCATCCATATAAGTATCTATGGTGAAGCAATCTAACTAATAAGAATATTATATATTATGATGGGGAAGAGGAAATCATTAGAGTATAGCCAGATGATAATGGGCTGCCCATCATCCAATCCTCTCACTGTTCCACAGATATCTGGTGGACTGGTTAGTGTAGTCTCTATTCTGTTGTTGTTAGTGAATGTCCAGTCAGTTTACTATACAGTCCCCCTTTCTTCCTTCTGCCACCCCCATGGCACTTAAGGCAACCAACAACATTACATTAAATTCAAATTCAAATAAAAACTAGAATTGAAATATAATGACGGCTTTAAAACACAATTTAAAATACACTGATAAAAAGAAACAACAACCCCTTTCAGGTATAACTCAGCTGAGATGTCAAAGGCCTGTCTGAATAAAGAGATCTTTCTCTTCCAGCAGAAAGACGACAGAAAGAGGGGTCAGTCTATTTTTCTTTAACAAGGAGCTCCATAGTCTGGCAGCAACAATCAAGAAAGTCTGCCCAGTGTCTTCATCTCTAATGTGTTGAAATTGAGAGGAGAGCCTCCTTCAGAGGTCTTTAAACTCTGGCAATCTCATAGGGTTTATAGTTCTTTTTAAGGAATTTTGAGGTGGAAATTCAATGGAAATATCTAGGAGCCAACAAAGTTCCAGAACAGTACAAACTAAATGAGGGTCATGATTCCTCTTTTTTTAATGTGAGCTTTCCATTATAGAATGTGATGCTATGGGGAATGTTGGCACAGCAATTTTTAATTCTAGGTAGGGTTTTCCTAGAGAAATACCTCAGTGATCAGACTTGTAAATAAAGCCCTATTTATCTTTTAATAATGAATGTAGTTGAGCAAAGGTGTGTGTTGTGAGAAACAGGTCTTTCACCACTTGAGGAGTAAAGGTAAAGGTATTCCCCGTTGACAAGGTTGTCAAGTGCTCATCTCCATTACTAAGCTGAAGAGCCAGCATTGTCAGAGACTACTCTGTGATCATGTGGCCAGCATGATTGCACAGAACGCTGTTTCCCTTCCCACCAAAATTGTACCTATTTATCTACTTGCATTTGCATTCTTTCAAACTCCTAGGTTGGCAGAAGCTGGGACTTGTGACAGTAGCTCACCCCATCATGCAGCACCCGGGTCTCGAACTGCCAACCTGCCGATCATGCAATCAACTGAGTCAGTATCTTAACCACTTGAACCACTTCATCCCTTCACTTGAGGAGTACCTCTTCTAAAAATGAGCTAAGCATGTTGTATCCAGTTTGATCTTGTGACTGCTCCTTTATTAATAATAATAATAATTTTATTTATAGCCCACCCCTCTGCTAGGCAATCAGGGCAGCTTACAGCATGAATTAAAACATGAACAAGTTAAAACAACCAATCTCTGTACCCTAACCCTCCCATCCCTTAAAACTAGATTAAACTGACAATTACATTAAAATACATTATGCGAGAACACTATAAAAACAAAACAAAAAAATTATGGGCAGCATGCACAGTTTTGTAAATCAGGCTGGTTGCTGCACTCCTAATGTCCGGGAGGCTATTCCGGAAAGGCCCGGAATTCTTCTTTAAGTTCTGTGAATTACTACATCACCATATAAAATGAAATGCTATACACCATGAACAACATGTCTGCAGATAAAAATACAAATCCATGCTCTGCATGCTCCTACGTTCAATCCCTAGAATTTTCAGATAGAGAAAAGGATCCAGTCTGAAATTCTGGACAGTCTCTTCCAGTCAGTGTCAACAATACTGGGCTAAATGGACCAATGTTCCAATCAGTAAAGGAACTTCCTAGGTTGATAAGGTTCCTACTCTTTCTGAGTCCTGCTTTCCCCCTAGTCACACCCTCCAACATTTACATGTGGTATAGGTACATGCTTGTTTACCTTTAAAGTATAGACTGGAACTTAATTCTGTGCATATGGAGAAAATCCCAGTAGGATGCTATGGTCTTGAAAATATTCTGTCAACAAGATGATTAAATGTTTCATTCTGATTTTTTTTTAACTTTGAAGAATACAGTATATGTAAGATTACACCTGGAGAACTTTTCTGCTTTAAAATACTGTGGCTAGCATTGCTTCTAAGATTGTCTGCTAGTCTATCTTTCTGTACTATGTACTGTACTTACTATCTTAGATTTAGCGAATTTGTGTCCAAAAAAATCTTAAAACCTTGAGTTTGATCTAGCAGCTCAGGTTTAAATCTTATTAATGTCCAGGAGCACCTACCACAGAATGGGAGGAACTAACAAATTAAAATCAATTAAGTCATGGATTGGAAATTTGCCAAAGAAAAGGGGCAACTTAATTAAATTTGTTTTTATCTAAGTGACTGACTTAGGTTAGAATTTCAGCATTAACGTTTCTCAAAATAATTAACTTACTAATTAGGTGATTAATTTAAAATGCTATAGGGCTAAAGAGCCAACATATTTTATATCACCCAGTAGTTTTTTTGATAGTATCTCATGGTAGGAAAATTACAATGCTTAGGCCACAATTTGTAAGGGCACCTTAGAGAGGTGGATCATCTTTGCATCCCAGTGGTCCTCCTAATTTCTACAACAGACAACACATACAGGTTCCTCATCTATTGCAGGAAACTGGATTTTGATGTTCTTAACTGTGAAATCCACATGGGAATTTTGCTGGGATCCATGTGGAATTCAGCAAGCCAAAGAAAGTGTGAGGGTGAAGATATGAGAGTACAAAGGAGGTAGAAATGGAAAGAAAAAAAAACTTTTGGTGGAATAGATGAGAAATTGGGTTTTCAAAATTCATATAGCTTTATCTTCTGTATTCAGTTCCAAACAGGGGTTGGTGGGAGACTAAAATAAGGGGTGGGATCTTCCACCTTTATTTTAGTAAGACCTTTAGTGTAGTAACGAAATTTAAATATACATGCAAATTTAAAATTAACTTTTAAAATGTCCCTCTTTCAAAGAAAATGTAATTGAATTATACTTTCAAGCTTATGAACAAAAAAATGCTACCTGCTGGGGATGTTTTAACTGGAACTCCTGCATTTATTTATTTATTTATAATTAACTCTAGCCTGTTTAAATCTACATCTATATGACTTTAAGTTGTTGAAAAAAAGAAGGGTGAATTTTCAACATTGCTGTTTTTTGCATTAGAGAATCTCCTCTAGCCTTTAGATGAAATGCTCTGATGTCATTAAATAATAGAATTGCAAGGGGCCTCAGGGACCATTGATTCCAACCCCCTGCTCAATGCAGAAGTTCCAGTTAAAACATCCCCAGCAGGTAGCATTTTTTTGAAGATGTCCAGAGGAGACCCCACCACCTCTCTAGGCAATTGCTTCCATTGCCAAACCTTTCTCACTGTCAAGAAGTTCCTTCTACTGTTCAATTGAAATCTACTCTCTTGTAACTTCAGACCATTAGACCTGGTCCTACCCTCTGGCGCAGCAGAGAACAGGCCTGTCGCCTTCTCCCTGTGATAGCCCTTGAGGTATTTAAAGAGTGCAAATATTTCAGCTCCTTAGTATTTTCTTCACCAAGCTGAACATGCTCAGTTCCTCATATCTATTTGTTCTTCATGTCACAGAAGGTTGCAAACATTGGCTTTAGTTCAATTTTTGGAGATATTCCTTCCCAACCATAGCTAGACTAGTGCTCCATATGCTGTTATGGGGAATCAACCATTTTCCTCCCTAATGTGCCAAAAATAGGTACTATGTTTCTACTATTGGCTACAATGGTTCCTTTGTTTTCTGGAAAACTGCTCCAGACCAGAAGTCAATTGTTCGCAGACCAGCACCAACCACAGGTCACCACTTTGAGTAGCACTGGTCTAATATGATGTGATGTATAGGAATGTTTGCAGATAGCTCTTAGAAATGTAACATGAAAGATGAGTTTTTTAAAAAAACACCATTGTTGATGGCTTAGTAATAGGTTAAATATGAAATGAAAACTTGTATAGAAATGTAACCAAGATATAAAGCATCACCTTTGGTCTTTTCATCCATAAGTTATTTTACTTGAAACAGTCTATCAAAAAGTCAAATCTGAAACAGGTGATGAATCCTTCAGCAGTTGTGAGGCTGCCAGTGACCTTTCCACTTGAAAAGGGCCAGGGATTCAATTTAAAAATGACTGAGCAAATATAAGCTATTCTGTTTGGAGACAGAAAAACACTTGAAACATTCATAAGGTACACCAAAAACTATTTCTTAATGGTGAAAGTTTCTAGCAAAACCCAGAAAACAAACTTAATAACAAGCACTTGTCTTAGACTGTGATTCATTGTGACCAGTTCATAATCCTTGAGATGGTGATGCAGCACTTAATGACTGCTTTGTGTACATCAACAGAATCCAAGCACTGCAAAACTATGGTGAAAGAGCACGTTCAAAAAATAACATGCTGTCTTACCATAAACTTGGTGAGAGTATGGATCAATCTAAGGAAATGTAGGGAAACTTTTTCAGGCCAAAAGCTCAACATAGGTCCAAAACACACTCCAGAAATCCAGTTTGAGACTGCTTTAACTGCCCTGGCTCAGTGCTAGGAAATTCTGGGAACTGTAGTTTTGTGAGACATTTAGCCTTCTCTGTCACAATCAATTACAATCCCCAGGATTCCCTAGCACTGAGCCAGGGCAGTTATAGGGGTCTCAAACTGGATTAATAATTTTGGAGTGGTTCTTTGGGTTCATATTCTAGAGTTGGATGAGTCCAAAGTCAAAAAGGTGGGTCCAAAAATGTCAATATATTTTACCATGAAGTTCTTGCGTTTAATGTCCAAGCCATAGAAGAAGCATTCAGACTTTTAGACTGGACAACACACAGAAGATGGGAAACCACAAAACAATGGTGTTGTGGGAAGGGGGCCCATGGCCATTTGGAGAAACCCAAGAGCCAGATTGGGACTACCAGAGAGACAGACTCAGCCCCAGTGCTGACCTGAGCTCAGCAATAATAATAATAATAATAATAATAATAATAATAATAATAATAATAATAATAATAATTTTATGCTGCCTCTCTGCAGCGCAATCGAGCCAGTGTACAGCAAATTAAAACAACATTACAAATTAAAACAGTCAAACAACCCCTTCCCTAACCCACCCACCCCTTAAAAATATATTAAACTATAACAGGATTAAAATACAAGATAAAAGAAAACAATACAATACAAATAAATAGCAGCTAAGCAACAATACATTTCTATGGGCCGGGATGTTATTCAGGGAAGGCCTGCCGGAACAGAAACATCTTTACTGTTTTTTTAAAGCAGTCAAGAGTAGCAATACAATGAATCTCATCCGGCAGGCCATTCCATAATCTGGGGGCAGAGGCAGAGAAGGTCCTCTGGGAGGTCACCGACAGTCTGGTTTTTATGGGCTGTAACAGGTTCCTCCTAGAAGACTGAAGTGCCCAGGGAGGATCATAGGGAAGGAGGAGGTCCCTAAGATAAGTTGGGCCCAATCCATGTAGGGCTTTAAAGGTCATAACCAACACCTTGTACTGGGCTCGGAAACTAATAGGCAGCCAGTGAAGAGATTTCAGCACTGGTGTTATGTGCTCTCTCCTAGATGTACCCGTAAGTAACCTGGCTGCCATATTTTGAACTAATTGAAGTTTCTGAGTTAAGCACAAGGGTAGCCCCATGTAGAGCGCATTACAGAAGTCCAGACATGAGGTTACCAGAACGTGTATCACAGTTCCGAGATCCCTATTTTCCAGGAAAGGGCGCAGCTGGCGTATCAGCCAAAGCTGGTAACAGGCACTCCTGACTGTCGCATTCACCTGATTTGTCATGTGAAGCGACAAATCTAGGAGTACCCCAGGCTGCGAACACAGTCCTTGGAGGAGAGTGTGACCTCTTCCAGAACTGGGAGTTGTATTCCCAGACCTGGTTTCGGGCCCATGACTGTTAACA